>JAJTUV010004286.1:0-23311 GCA_021653895.1 Mastomys natalensis
TATTTCTGGCTAGCAGCACTCTCCTAAGTCATATTTTTATTTATTTATTTATTTAAATGGAAAGCGTACAGTTTAGAAAAGCTCACGAGTTCATAAAAGACAAATTATAGAATGTTGATGTACCAGGTGATAAAGTCGAAACCGGCTAGAAACACTAGGCAGCCATCATTTAATCTAGCCCAAATAGTAAGGTTTCCCTGAATAGTACCTGAACTTTGATTAGTCCTACGTGACTGCAGCTGCCTTTTAGTTGGCTGCCACTTGAAGCGATGGCCATTTCATCTTTCTAAATGAGAAGAGTTCTGGACGGAAGTTTAGGGATCCTGCTCCAGGTTGCGATAGAAGGGGCCGCGAACTGGCTTAAAAAGTCTGTTTTTACTCCAGTGTCAAAGGTCTTGTTCTTGCCCATGTGACGTCATTATGTGCTTCCCTCTATTCATTATCGGACTGACCTGGATTTATAGTTTTTGTCCTTTTTGGTTGTGAAATACTTAAGAGATTAGCAGATTTATTGGAAATCATGCTTCCCAATAAATTCCCCTGAATTTAATCAATGTTTTTTAATGCCCTAATGTGAGTGAGGCAGTTCAGTGGTTGAGCCTTTCCTCAGCTTGTGAGGTGAAGCACTGGATCCATAACTAAACACTCAGCTGAGGATGTAACTCAGTTGGCAGTGTGCTTTGCCAGGGTAGGCTGGTTTTGTGTGTCAACTGGACACAAGCTGGAGTTATCACAGAGAAAGGAGCCCCCCTTGAGGAGGGGCCCCTTATGAGATCCATCTGTAAGGCGTTTTCTCAATTAGGGGATCAAGGGAGGGGGGACCTACCCCATTGTGGGTGGTGCCATCCTGGGTGGTAGTCTTGGGCTCTATAAGAAAGCAAGCTGAGCAAGTCAGGGAAGCAAGCCAGAAAGTAACATCCCTCCATGGCCTCTGCATCAGCCCCTGCTTCCTGACCTGCTTGAGTTCCAGACCTGCCCTCATTAATGATGAACAGCAATGTGGAATGTAAGCTGAATAAATCCTTTCCCCCGGCAACTGCTTCTTGGTTATGATGTTTTGTGCAGGAATAAAAACCCTGCCCTAAGACCCCCAGCATACCAGAACCTCCAAGTTGATCCCAGAGCAGTAAAAACCAGATGTAGTGGCTCACATCTGCAATTCAGTATCCAGGAAGTAAATGTAGGAGGACCAGGAGCTAAAGGTCATTTTCCGCTATAAGTAGAGTCTGAAGCTAGCCTGGGCTACACGAGATTGTGTCTCAAAATGGGGAAAAAAAGAGAACACAAATGAAATACGTAAGAAAATGAATACACGTGCAGCCTTATCTTAGTTTTTTTCTGTTTTTAGAAATGATTTTTAAAATACTTAACATGGTTTTCCACAGTCTGAGCGTGAAACTTGTGTGGAAGAATCTTGAGATGCAAACGAGTCACTCAACTTGACATGTCTACCGATGCGTTTGGTTCATGACTCGCTTTCATATTGCACACACAGCTTAAGTTCACGGGGCTTGTAATGATTAAGGTGACAGAAAAAACACAATGGTGCTCTGGTTAAGTGATGTGGATTTAATTTTTACAAGCAGAAAACACTGTCTTTGTATTGGCCCTGATGTCACTGGCATCTCAGATGATATGGTCATGTCCATATATGAGTTTATGTGTTTTCCCTTCACTTTGAAATCTACCTCAAGCTTTTCCTTAAATTAGAAATGCTCTGTGTTTTTGGAAATAGTTTGTGATCGTTTTTGGTTTGTTGTAGACCATTACTGTCTACAAAATAAATAATAATTTTATTACCTTCCCCCTCAATTCAGAGCCTTAAATGTAAATGTTCAACATAATGTTGTTGAATGAGTGAATATAAAATCCTATAACCAATTACTTGTTAACACTTTCACTATGAGGTGATTTGTCACAGCCTTGGTGTGGTAGTCACATAGAAGCACCAGGAATCACAGTGTCCTATTGAAACCCATAGTGCCTTGCAGGACTCTGATTACGTCACTTAACTGTATAATAACTAATGAGATTAGTATTAATGGGACTATTTTATAGATGAGGGCCCAGATAAAGAGAGGATAGATAATGTTCTTGACCATATAACATATACAAAATAGAGGAAAGATTTGAACCTAGGGCTGTCTGACTCAAGACACTTACAAGGTTTGCTTCCATAGGTCAATGGAAAACTGACAGGCAGCATGTTATTTTTTCCCTCTCTTCTAGGCCCCCCTTATTCCCTGTCATCCCTCCTCTAATTCCATACCTTATTTCCAAAAAGAAAATATCTTGGGTGGCTATGTTACCTCACCTTTAGGTGCTTATAACAAGGCTGAGTGGCTTGTTTTAAACAGTGAAGTTATTTCTTATAGTTTTGGAGGCTGGAAGTTCAAGATCAGAGTGCAAACAGGCTAGATTCCGGTGAACTTCCTCTTAGGTTTCAGGATGTGACTGCTTAGTGTATTCCCACAGCAGAAGAGTTGTAAGAACTTCTAGAGCCCTCTATGTAAGGTCACAAATCCTATCATGATTGTGCTATTTCAGAGAAGATTTCAGCATGTGAATTTACCTGGGATATAAATTTTTCTACCCATTGCAACAACCAATTTTTATTTACAGATAGAGACCTTCTGAGAATAAGAGACAATTTGTTTGACCTTAACTGTAAGGTGTATCCTGAAATTTGAGATGTAGAGTCACATGTCTCTCTGTCTCTATTTCTGTCTGTTCGCTTGTCTGTCTGTCTGTCTGTCTGTCTCTCTCTCTCTCTCTCTCTCTCTCCTCTCTCTCCTCTCTCTCCCAATATGCTGTGTGGTATATGTTTTGAAATCGCAGAATTGGAATTTCACCAGACTCTATTGAAGAACATTAATTGGGTCAGGAATTGCTATGAAAAAGGGTATATCTATCTCTCTGTGCTTTCATGTTCTCTACAAGGGGTATGGGTAAATCTGTGAGATGATCTTGTGATCTTGGAATGTATGCCTGGGCAAAGAATGTGAATATTTGTAGCTATGATAGGCATTTCAAAATCACACTCCAGAGAGTTTAGCCAATACTCTTTCTTACCTACATACTTTGAGAACGCTCAATACATTTGCCAACAGATTGTGCAATAAACATTCTGGCTCCTTGCCTATCTGATAGTGAAAAAGGAGATTTCGTGTGGGGCTTTATTTGCATTTCTCTCATTTCCTTTCCTTTTTGATAAATCGTAATCTTTTCCCTTTCCCCTTGGTTGGATGGATGGCTTTGCTATGTGACTAGTTTCAACCCTTCCTTCATTTCTTTTGGATACTAGTTAAAAAGTGCATTTTTAAAACCCTATCATTTGTCTTTTATACTTTGATGTCGTTGCTTTTTATTTGCAGAATTTTTCTTTCACATAGCACATACCTGTTTTTATGTTTTCTATTATGTCCTTGGGTTTTTGGAATCCTTCATAGAAAGTACCTCATAACATAGTATTATATGTTGCTTTTAAATATCTATTTTTTATTTATGTGTATGTATGTGTATCCCGAGTGTGTTCTGTGCCCCCAGAGGCCAGAAGAGGACGTCTGATTCCTAGAGCTGAAGTTACAGGTAGCTGTGAACATCACTCAAATCAGGACCTCTGAAATGTAGCACATGCTCTTAACACTGAGCAGTTTCTGCAGCTAAAGACCCAAAACACCACCAGGGGTTCCCTTTGTAGTGTTTAACATTTCATTTCTTGTGCTTTGCTTGGGTCCATTTGAAATCTGGCTTGCATAAATATGCCACAGATAGAATAAATTTGTTTTGCAGATCAGGGAAAACCCAGTTTCCCAACATCACTTACACGTCTATCTTTCCTTCACAATTCATAATACCATTCTTAAATTAAATCCTGGTAGGTATTTGGGTCCATTTCTAAGCTTTTTCTAGGGTTATTTACATAGTATGTTCCACTCAGTTCCATCTCCGTCAGTGTAGGTACAGATTGAATTGTAGCTTTGTAATAAGTTTTAAGTATTATTCAGTCTAATTTTATCTCTTTCTTTGGAATTGTCCTAACGTATTTTTTTCTCTGTTTAATTGTTTGGGACAGTTTCATCTGTTATATAATGAATTTGATTCATTTTCACTACCCGTTTCCTTCTTCATTCCTGTCCATCTCTCACCTGCGTCCTTCTGCTTCCCCTGTTCCTGCCTTTCTTTGTCTTCTTTTGGTTTGTGGCCTTTGGGTTCATTAGAGTGCTTACCCAGCATGAGTGGGAAGTTATTCAATGGAGTGAGGGCAATTATCAGCGGTTACACCCTGAAGAAAGAGACCCCTGTCTCCCAACAAGCACTGGAAATAGTCCCTCCGGGAGAGGTGGGGCCTCATGGGCCCTCCCTCATCCATGATGAAATTGTCAGGAGTCCAATCTTATGCAAGTTGTATGCAGTTAAACACTGCTGCAGTAGAAGTCTGAGTATATAAAGCTACATTGGGAGAGAGAAGACACTTTTCTGAGACACAGCTCACCATCTTCGGTTCTTACCTTCTTGTCCCTTCTGTCTGTTCTCTGAGTCTTGGTAGTGTGTTCTAGCTTTTCTGAGTTGGGCTGAGCTTCCCCCATAACTTTTTTTTGGGGACTTTGGCTAGGGTTTTTTTTTTTTTTTTTTTTTTTTTATGAACTGAGTTTTTAAAGTCATGTGCTAAACATTGTGGGTTGGTAAAAAAACCCGGATGATAGAAATGGCAGGTTGGGGGGGGGGAAAAGGGGGCTGTAGTTGGGGTTAGGATGGGGGGTTTTTAATTTGGGTTTGGGGAAATTTGGGGGTTTGGGGGGGAAGTTTGGGGGGGGTTGAGGGGGGGGGTGGGGGGCGAGGGGGGGGTGGGGGAATAATAGAGCACTCAGCCTTTTCGATTTTTAAAACACTTTTTTCATATTTAAATTTTTTGGAAAAAGCTTTCTTAGTACCAAAAAAAATTTCCCGTTTGGGGGGGGTTTAAAGAGATTTTGTTAGTTATATAAATTTAAATTGAGAAAAATTATTATTCATTGTATTGTATGTAAATTTTAAACGGGCATTTAAAATTGGGGGGGAAACCACCGACGGGAACACCCCCCATTTAACCTCAGCCTTGGGGGAAAAGAAAATTGGGCAGATTTTTTGTGAGTTTTTTGGGCACCTGGTTAAAAATAAAATTCCTGGATAGCCGGGCTAAAAAAAAAAAAAACCTTGTTTCAAAAGCAAAAAAAAAAACAAACAAAAAAAACAAAAAACAAACAAACAAAAAGAGCTATGGGGGGGGGGGACAAAGAGGGTAGGAGGGCACCCCCCCAGAATGGGCCCTTTTCCCGGGAAAATCACTGTCCATGCCCTTCGATTTAAAAACATCCTTTTTTGCCTTTCTGTGTTTCCTTTGGGTTCCCTTTAAAACAATCCCAAAAAAATTTTTTTTTCACGAATTTTTCAAATTTTGTTATGTTCATTTTTGGAATCTTTACTTTTATTGCTCTTGAACATGGGGTTTTTTAAACTCAAAACCATGCGTCAAGATGGGCCCAAAAGGTTGACGTGTCCCCATTCAAATCCCCAAAAAAAAGAGTTCGTCTCTCTAAGAAACGCCATAGTTTTTTCCCGGCGGGGTTGGAAAAATTCCCCGCACCTTTTTGGACAAAGGGCTAGTGGGGGGCCAAACACGCGCACAAAATCCGTCCATTGCCTCCCGGGGCCCTTCTATTTTTCATTTTGACGGCTCCCTTTTTTTTAGGAAGAAAAATTTTTTTTTTTAAGCCACCTGGGTTTAAAAACCAAAGGGAAAACCCCAAATTAAAATTCCCTCGCTTTGGTTCTAAAACCCCTTCTTTTTTGAAATAAACAGATAAAAGTGCCTCACTTGGGAAATTCTAATCTTTTTTAAAAAAAGTAAAGAAATAGAAAAAGGGGGAAAAAAGGGAAAATAAAAATAATGAAATTAAAATAAACTAAACTAAACTTAAAATAAAATAAAAATAAAAAACTAAACTAAAAAACCCCAAAATTCACTGCTCGTTGGTTTGGCTCCTCAGTTCCCCCCCGGGAGAACTGGAAAACCACTCTCGTTCCTCTGCTCGACTGGGGTTGGTTCAGAACACATTTGCTCAACTCAAGGTAGGAACTATTTTTCTTTTGGTAAAAAACTGGGTTTTGCTTCATAGTTATACATTTAAATAAAAACCCGGGTCCCCTTTTAAAACGAAAAGGCCCTTTTTCTTCCCCACAATTAAACTTGCTAACACAATTTGCCGTCTCTTTAGTAAACTCGGGCCCGGCTTTCTTAGGTAAATTTTGCCTTTCTTAATGACTGGGCTGACATTCTTTTTAAAGAAACAGGGGTTTGGGACATAAATGGGCCAAAAATGGGGCTGTCAGCTGGGACAAAAAGGCTGTACTCCTTAATTTATCCTGATTGTTTGACTTGGTTTTTTTTGCCCCAAAAGAACTTCTTATAGATTTGAGGAAAAGTTCTTCAAAGAGAAAGACAAAAAACTCAAAAAAATGGGAAAAGTTCCTACCCTTACCCTCCAAAAATTTTATTAGGATTTTTTCATTGATGGTAATTTTTGGAGAGTCATTTCTGCACCACGAGAGGGGTTTTTACCCGTTTTCTTTTTACAGCCCAAGTGTTCAAGATGGGGGCTTTTCTAAAAAAATGGGTTAAGTGAAAAGATTTTAAAGTTTGGAAATTTCCCCCCGGGCGGTGTGGGGGGAGAAAGTGTCGTTCTGTTAGGCGGGGAATGCCGCCCTGGCAGTGCTACCGGGCTTTAACGGAAAAATTAAGGGACAAAAGTTAGAGGGGCTATTTTTTATGTGTTTTTAGCGAAACATGCCATCGGGAGCGCGAAGTTGAAAGGGCCCGCATGTGAAACCCCGGGTTCACATATACAAAGGTCACGAAATTGTATGTTTTCCCTTTGTCTCTTTAGACCCTATTTATCAATAAATTTAAACAAACACACTCTCTTTGGAATTTAACCGGCCAAATAGCTGGCAAAAAAAACCACCTAAGAGCTGGAAGGATAGCAGAGATAAATTTTTAAGCTTAAAAAAAAAAAGGGTATTGTGAGAATGTCTAAGAAAAATTTGAAGAACTTGGGAATTTCTAATATAAACCCAAAAGCAGACCTCAGAGGATGTGCCCTTCGTCCCAGCCCCTAAGACTCCTGGGTGAAGCTTCGGGGTTTTAGGGGGGCCCGGGGAACCTTTTAAGACTCATCTTAAAACTAAACAGGTGATAGGGAATTTTTAGTTGATTAAAAAACTTTCCAGGCAACATGGGCCCTGAGTTTGGTCCCCGTTTCTTTTAAAAACGGGATGGACAGTAAAACTTGGGAAACCCAAGTGGGAAACCGATAGGGTGGGGCCCGACTTGTGGACCACCCTTGGGCCCAGTTCTTTAAGGGATCATCTCAAAAGAAGGGGGAAAAGCAATTGAGGAAGACATATGCACTGGGTTTTGCCTACCACCTGCATGTACATTGTATCCACCTTTACACATGCACACACATATTACATCCTGCACATACTATAACGAAAACAAAAGAGAACGCAAAAGTCTCAACAGGCAATTTTTCCCGATGTGAACCCGGGGTAGCAACCAATTTCCGGGGGACCCTTGACAAAAGGGTTTGAGTAAGATATAAAGAAAGGTGAAAAAAAAAAGCAAAATGTGACAATTTCCCCAAAAAACCTGACTATAAAACAAGTTTCCCCGGAGATTTTTTTAATGACAAAATGCAACCAGAATTATCAGTTCAGTCCTTTTCCAAAGGGGATTACTACCTCATTGACTTTGTTTTGGGGGGGGGACTCATGATACCCATTAAATTGAGCAATAAAACCCGCTTTGCAGCCAAGCAACTTTTGGGCTATGTGCAAAAAAAAAAGGGTTCTTGCTCAGATTTTGGGATGACCTACTATTTCCCTTTTAGTTGGGACTTCTGCCCTTCTTAATCCCTTTTTTTTTTTTTTTTAGTGTGGGGCTTTTGCAGCTACAGCATGTAGCTGTAGGGGGGATTTGTAAATTTCCTTCTCCAGACTTTCTCTGGACTTTCCCCCCGTTTATTTTCTTCCTGGGATGGATGGGTGACCCGGGGTTTCACCAAATGACTTTACCCCACAGGGATCATCGTAAAATGAAGAATGACTCAGTCCGGGGAGATGGACGATGCCCTGCTTTCCCTTTTCTGTGACAATAGCTTTGGTCGGGTCCTGTCCCCCCTGTCAGAGCCCGAAGTTTAAATGTTTTGTCCTGTAGGCCTTGCTCACCCCACATGTTTTTTAGTCCGAGAATGAGACTCATTCCCATTTTTAAGTGAACCAGCCCTTTTCTGTATCAAACTCCCGCCCTCTCCTTTTCATCAGAACCCAAAAGGATTTGTTTTAAAAAAACCAAATAATCAACATATTGAGGATGGGAATCCTTTCTCCTTTTAGAGTTAGCCATGTGGTGGTAGTGTTTCTACTCTTTGGATTTATGACTTGGGGTAGGGGACTTAATTTTGCTGTACCACTTTTCTGTAAATTGGGATAAAATATTATACTCCTTACCTAAGAGACAGTATAGAGTAATGGTAAAAAGTGTGAGGGAGAAAACTTCCCTACAGTCACGTTTTCCCTCTATCCTTTTGCTTTTTAAAGGGTTTGTTTCTAAGCAAACTGTTTGATCTTCAACGCACTTGCTTCCGTAATTGTAGATGGCGTGATATTGTGATATTTATATTTTGTCCCGTCAAGTTCCACATGAGGAATTTCTACACCCAGAAATCCCCAGTGGGATGGTGTAGGAGGTGGGGCCCTTTGAAGACAGTTACACTTAGAGGAGACCATGTGTGTGGATCCGCAGTGTTGGATTCGTGTTTCCATAAAAGAGAAGGAAGCTAAAGTTTGCTTCTTGCCAAATGATGGAGACAAAGCTTGTGGTGGCAGAGCACTGCACTCAGAAGGTGTGGATCTGCCTTCTGTGTAACAGAGGGGTACAGGCAGTGGTTCCTCCGTCTGTGCAGCAGAGTGCTCTCATTTAGCTGATAGTACATTGTCCATCTGATATGGTAGTCCTGTTTTAAACCTTTTAAGAAAACCTCTATGCTATGGTGGTGTGTGGTGGTGTGTGTTTGTGCATGTGTGTGCGTGTGCATGTTCATGGGTGTGTTTCCACACAAATTTTAGATTTTTTTTTTCTGGCTAGTTTTGTTATCTTTGGGGGGTGGTTTCAATGCTCAGTGGATAAAGATGCTTGCAGTGTGAGTCTGGTGATCCCCAAGTTTCATCGCCAGAGCCCATTTAAAGGTGGATGAGGGAACTGAGTAAAACACACACACACACACACATACACACACACACAACACACACACACACACACATGCACACACACACCGCATACAAAATAGTAGCCACTCGATATCTTTGGGGCTTCATTGAATCTGCAGAACTCTTCCAGTACTGTGATCATTCTAATAACATTGATACATGAACATAGAATCTCTTTTAATTTTGGGGAGTATCTCCAATTTCTCTAATGTTTATAGCTTTAATTAAATAAATATTAATATATTACCCATTGAGTAAAATTTTTCTGGGTATTTTGTTTTTAAGAGCTATTGAAAATGCTGTCTTGATCTCCATTTCAGATATTTTCTGTGCTATTGGATTTTGTATGCTGAGTTCTCTATCCTGTAACATCGCTGCATTCATATTTGGTTGTATTGTCTTCGGAAGAGTCTTTGAGGTTTTCTTTATCTGTAATTATCATCTCATCTCCCAACTGTGACAGCTTGATTCTTCTTTGCCTCTTTAGATAGTTGTTCTTGCCTGTCTGCCTGTTTGCCTTTTGTTTCCTCCCTCCCTCCCTCCCTCCCTCCCTCCCTCCCTCCCTCCCTCCCTCCCTCCCTCCCTCCTTTCCTCTCTCCTTCCTTCCCTCCTCCCTTCTGTCTTTTCCTTCCTTCCTTCTTTCTTCCAACTGATTACTCTGTCTAGTACTCCAATACTGTGCTAAATAAGAGTGATAACAGTGAAAATCCTTCTCTTTTCCAGGCTTAGTGGAGAAAGCTTTTGGTAATTCCTGACTCACTATGTGCTAGCGGTTGCCTTATTATATATAGCACTTATTATGTTGAGGCCCTTGCCCCTGTACCCTTTTTGTACCTAATCACAGTTTATTAAGAAGATGTTAAATTTCATCAAATCATTTTCTGCATTCGACTGAGACAATCGTATGACATTTCAGCCCTTCACTATGTTGGCATATCACACTGATTGATTTGATTATGCTGAGTGGTCTTTCTGTCTTTGAAAATGGCTTTTAAACATCTGAACTGAGAGAGCATCAGTGCTGAAAGACTTAACACTTAGTGTATTTTGCTGTGGCTGCTGTATTTGTGCTATTTTGACAGCAATCTCGCCACTGTTTCTCTTTGAATCATGAATACAAAAATTAGTGCAATGAGAAAGGTCGATAATATATACTATCCCATGTGTAGAGGAATTTTAATTCCTTTTCTGGCAAGGGATCACATTCTAAGACCTTCTAGGTCTATGATCTGCTGGAAATGCAGACATGTGCTTAGTAAAGACCTTTAATCCCAAACAATATGGGTAACGTTAGTTTGTAGAAGGACAACATCCATGTTTAAAAGTGACATCTAATTGAGGGAAGACAAAGTGAGGAATGAGATAAAGATTTGACAGAGTGAGTCAGAGATAGGATACACTTAAACTCCCAAACATATAGGAAGGAAAGGCTATTTAAAGAGCAGCACAAAGGAGAGAGAGAGAGAGAAGGGAGAGAGAGAGAGAGAGAGAGAGAGCGAGCCAGTCAGTTCAGTTTGGAGAGTTCAGTTCATGAAGTTCAGAGGCAGTATTTCCAAACAGAGCAATCCAGTCAGAAGTGGAGAGAAGCCAGTTTGAGTCAGTTAGTTTGAAGAAGAGTTTGGACCAAAATAGCTGAGTTGAACCAGCCAGCCAGAGTTCAGAAAGAGCTAGAAAGAATGAGCTTATTCAGCAGTCAGTCTTGGAGGCTGAAACATTCTAGATCTATGTTAGTAGATAGAGGCTGGAAGCTGAAGCTCTCAAGTCCAGGTGTGTAGAAGATTAGATTGTACAGAGGCTAGATCTTCCAGGCCTAGGCCTAGGGATAGTTAAAACAGAGAAGGAAATGGTTCTAGACTCAATCAAAGTCATGTATTTGTAAAGCTTGGGCATGGTTTTCATTTCATTAATTCGTCTGAGGAAATAGAAACTACATTTACATTTATACCCATGTTCTTAGATCATATTTTGAGGATCGAGAAGGTAGAGACCTGTTTGGAGGTTGCTGTCAGGTGAAACTGGAGATAGCATAAACCCCTATTATAAAGCAGGAAAGCACAGGAATTTGAGATCTGAGTACTACCCTAGTCAGCTCATCATACTGTATCAAAACACCACAAACTAGGTGTTTTTCCCCATTAATTAATTATTTATTCACTTTATATGCTCATGGAATCTGCCCCTCTCCTCCCAGCCCCTCCACGACCCCTCCCCACGCTCCTCCTCTGAGAAACGGAGCCCCTGGTCAGGTACCAACCCACAGTGGCACATCAAGCCTCTGCAGTCCATGCAAGTCCTCTCCCATTGAGACCAGACAAGGAAGCCCAGCTAGAGGAACAGATCCACAGGCGGGTAACAGATTCAGGGACAGCTCCCACTCCAGTGGGGTGGGGTGGGTGTTGGGGTGGGAGGGTGCATCTCTAGGGTGTGCCAGAGACCTGGGGTTGGGGAGGCTCCTGGGAGTCTATGAGAATGACTCTAGCTGAGACTCCCAGCAGTAAGGGATATGGAGCCTAAAGTGGCTACCTCCTGAAGTCTGGTAGGACTCCTAGTGCAGGATAAGGACCACAACCCACCCACAAAACCTTAGACCTTCAACCCCAAATTTATAGTGCTTACAAGACGTGCAGGGACAAAGAAGGAGCAGAGACTGAGGAAATGGCCAAACAAACTAGGTATTTAATCAATTATAAGTTTGTTCTTCACACTTTGGAGTCTGGGAAGTCCAAGATCAAAGTTATGACTAGACTCAGTATCTGGTAAGAACCTGTTTCCTAATTGCCTTCTTGCTATATGATAGAGAAGGCAAGACATCTGAGGCCTCATTTAAATTTTTTAATATTTTCAATTAGCATATGGTAATTATGCTCATCAATGGAGTTCTTTGTGATGTTTTCATATGGCAACAATGTATTTCAGTCATGTTCACCCATCCATTACCTACCTCTTACCCTCTTTGCCGCTCTCGTTCCCAATGACTGTCATTAATAAGGTGTCTCACAGAGCATACATTTTTAAAGATGATCATTTTATTTTTATTTTTGATTCACCCTGGTGCTCTGCCTGCAAGTGTACCATGTACATGCCAGGTGTCTGAGGAGTCTAGATGAAGATGTCAGCTCACCTGAGACTGGGGGTACAGACTGGTCTGAGCTGCTCTAGGGGGTGCTGGGACTTCGAACGTTGGTCCTCAGGAAGATCTAGTCCTTTGAATCACTGAATCATCTCTCTAGCCTCACAGAAACATGGGTAGAAATTTGTTTACAGGAGCATATGTACCATATCAATAAATACTTCACCGAAGAAAATGTCTCCCTTACCCTACTAGTCATAAAATTTATATAAACCCTCAGGGAGGGTTGAGGTCCCATTAGCTCTCCCCTTTCGTAACAGAGTGCTGATGGGCCCAACCTTTTTATTTATTTTTACATATTCACCCGTCTCCATCTCCCTAACTCCTTCTGTACTACTCTGAATCCTCCCATTCCTTTGTGCCCAACTTTGAGATTATATTTTTCTCCCTTGCCCCGGAGTCCAGTATGTGTTGTTCAGCTACTCCTGGGAGCAATATCTGCTTTGGGATGTAGTCAACTCATCAGGGGACACATCTATATACAAGAGCCATTAAATGCCGATAGGTCCTCAGTTAGTGGTAGGATTTTGTTGCCACCTCTCCACCTCTACGTTGGGATTTTTTTTGTTGTTCGACTGGGTTTGTTCGAGTCTTGTGCGTGCTGCCACAGTAACTGTGAGTTCATGTGTCATTGCTTTGTTCTGTCTTGAAAACACGGTTTCCTTGATGCTATCAGGAACCTCCAACACTCAGAGTCTTTCCACCCCCTCTTCCGTACAGACCCCCGAGCCTTGAGGGAAGGGCCGTGATAGGAACCTTCCATTAGGGCTGAGTACTTCACAGTCTTTTATTTTTGTCCTCTGTGATGGACCCAATCTTACGGGTGATCTCATGCAGGTAATTACAGATGCTGGGAGTTCAAGAGTGCAGCAGCCATGCTGTGCTGCCATCACTGTCCTGTCTGCCATGGGTCACCTTTCTCTGGCTTTTGATGCATCTCTGACGCTTCCTCTGTGATGTTTCCAGAGCCTGGGAAGGGGTTTCCTAGACGGGTTGCTTATGTCTGGGGATTCAGCGATCATTTATTCTCCATGCTTTGACCAGTTATGAATCTCTACAATCATCAGTGATCATCGTTTAAGCTTCTCTGATCAAAGCTGACAGCAATGCTAAATTTAGGATCATAAACATAGTTATTTAGAAGGCCATTTGACAGACACAGCATGCCTATTTAGCAGGAGCTCTGTCACCCAGGGCCTAGGACATTCTCAGCCACAGGCTTTTGACCAGGTTTAGTATCAAGTGTGAATGTTTCTCCTGTGGGATAGGTATCAAACGAAATTGGGAAGTGGCTTGTTACCCATGTAGCAGACCTGATGCTGTTTCCGCTGTTTCCTCAGTAGGCTCGCTCATCTTTCCTGCGTGATTGGGAGAGTTGCACACAGTTCTCCCCCAACAGTCTGCATCCCACCGTCCAGCGCTGTGAGCTAACCAGCCGGGATGAAGCCTCCAGCCCAGTCCCAGTTTGGTTTCTCTGTGTCCTACACTCAAAGCGTGGTGGCAATGCTCAGCAATAAGGTCTGACCAACTGTCCTGGAAAACAACCAATAACAGGACAAATGTGTCTGTATCACTTTTTTGGTGGTGGGGCGGAGGGGCTCAGATGTCTCCCCACCAACAACTTGTAGGCGGGTAACCCAGTCCTAGCCCTGAGGTTTTTCAGTGAACCGTGGCTTCTGGGAACAGCTTTATTCGCCCAGAAGGGAATATTAATTCAGTCTTTCTGTTAATTTTTTTGATTAAATTACCAGTGCTGTATGCCTTTTTCATATCTCATTAGTTTTAGTTGCCCTGTCCCTCATTCCCTCTTTTCTTCCTCTCTCTGCTTCCCTCTTTGTGTGAACCTTCCTACCTTATGTATTCTTGCCAATTTCATAGCGATGTACTGTTCTACAACACCCTGTTTTAAAGAGTCTCCCTTCCCCCCACAGACCTCTACTTACTTTTCAAGGCTTTACGTGCTAATTCTAGCATAGATGCACATATAGAAAAGTAAGAAGGTAGGATCCACACATTCAAATGTATATGTCTTTTTATCTTGGGTTACATAATTAATATAATATATTTTAATGTATCAATTTCCTGCAAATTTAGTATTTTAATTTTTCTTTGCAGATGAATAATCCATATATGTGGCTATATATATAAATACTTTTTAAACTTTTATATAAAGGTACAAATTATATATATAAATTCATTTTCATTATTCATTTTATTTTCTTGCTACTGTGAAGAGAGAGGAAATAAACATGGATGTACACATACCTCTGTGGTTCCATATACTCCTTACAAATATTGTAGTATATAATTATCATAAAAGCCATTTTAAGACAGATGGTGATTATTTTCTAGTTTGCTAGATATGTATGACAAGCCACAAACTAGTTTAGAGGCACCCTAAAAACATATACATACAAACAACATATATAGACTGAACAGATTGTATTTATGTATTTAGGGACACACGTGTATATATAACAGCCCTTGGCAAATAAACATACCATGAATTTTAAAATGAGCAAGGAGGAATAAATGGAAGGTCTTGGAGGGAGGAAAGAGAAGGGGAAGTGATGTAATTATAACCTCAAAAATGAAATGAATAAAGAAAGGAACTGTCAGAACTAGAGTAGGGACCATCAAAGACCATGATCTTAACCTTGTCAGGAACATTGCCATGCCCTCATCTTGTCAGTAGAGGGGGTTTCTATGAGGTAGATCATTAGATTGCAATTTTCTATATTCGGACTCTGTCTATACAACAGGCATGTATAGTTGGCAATTTCAAGACAGCACAGAATTGTTTTGCCTGCTATGATTTGTTCCCACCACCATTTTTGTGTGTGATTCCTCACCCTAATGATAGTGGTATATTGAGGCCTCTGGAATGTGATGGGTAGCAAGGGCAGAGCACTCATGGATGACATCAGGACTTTTATGAAAGAGGCCTCAGGCGTGTGCCCCAAGGACTCTATGTTTTTGCAACCCTATTTTCAGAGTGCTTTAGACTAAGTGGATTTCATTAAAGTAATTTCAGAATCAGTTTATTTAATTACAGTGTTTTCACTATGTCCCTGCTCACAAACTTTCTAAGGAAAGCATACTGAGCAGTTTTTAATTTGACCACATTCCTTTTTCTCTATTTTTAAATTTACTTATATGACTTTATTGTTTTCATATGCATTGGTGTGAGGTGTCAGTACCCCTGAAACTGGAGTTATAGACAGTTGTGAACTGGCATGTGGGTGCTGGGAATTGAACCTAGGTCCTTTGGAAGAGCAGTTAGAGCTCTTAATCACTGAGCAATCTCTCCAGCTCCCCATTTCTCTATTATTCTCATAAGCCATATCATATGGCTCTCCTATTTTATTTCTTTCTGTCACTTTATTTAACATTGTGTCTTTAAAAGCACTGTATAAAATTAAATATATGCTAGAATATTTTTTATGTTATATTTTCTAGTGAATTATTATTGAGGTTTAGGAATATGATATGATATCACTTTTTATACACCATTTTTTAAATCCATAAATCTTTGGATTCTTAAAATTCTAATAGATGAATACAGTGATTCTTGAGTTTTCTGAGTTGACAACTTCTACCAAAGGTAGTCAGCTGTCAGTCTTTCTAATATTTATAGCAAAAATTATTGACTTGAATTCATTCATATTACACTGAAAATTCCAACAGGAAGCAGCTGCTGGCATCCTTGTCTTTCTGGTGATCAGTTAAAGGAATCCTTTCTCAAATTCACCACCAAGTCACTTAGTGACAACTTTATTCATGTAGGACATTACTACTTGGAGACTCTGCTGCTGTTGTTCAGGCAAGATCTCAGACTGGTTGGTTCCAGAGGTCCCACTTCTGTCTCCTAAGCATCAGGACTATGCTGCATATGCCTGTGAGTCAACATTCTGAAGGGTTAAGACTGTGGGTCAGTCTTTCAACCCTAGCTCTGTCACTTGCGCTGTGTTACACCGGGCAAATAATCTCTGCCTCAGTTTCCTCATTTGTAATAAGGGAAGACGCACTTACATAACAGGCTTTAGGTAGAGATATTGAGTAAATGCATGTAAAATGCTAAAAAACCAAAAAACGAACAACCAACCAACCAACCAATCAACCAAAAGCCAAACAGGTAGGCTATAGGCATGGTATATGTTCTTTTATGTAAAGAAACTGATACACATACATTCAATTTCTTCCAAAATATCTCATCTTAATTGATATTATTATGATATTATTATGCTTTGCTATAAACATAATCACATTATAGCATTTAAATTCTTTTTTATTAATTAATTTACTTATTCAATTTACAATCCTCATTCCAGTCCTCCTCCTTCCTCTTCTCCCAGTTCCACTTTCACACCCTCCACTCTTCAGAGAAGGGAAAGCCCCCATGGGTACCAACTCTCCCTGGCACATCAAGTCACAGGAGGACTAAGCACATTCTCTCCCACTGATGCCAGCCAGACAAGAAAGCCCAAGCAGGGGAAAGGGATCCATAGGCAGACAATAAAGTCAGAGTCAGCCCCTGCTCCAATTGTTAGGGGACTCACATGAAGACCAAGCTACACATCTGCTACTATGTGCAGGGATCTAGTTCTAAGCCCCTGCATGCTCTTTGGTTAGTGATTTAGTCCCTATGAGCTCCCATGGGCCCAGATTAGTTGACTCTGTAGGTCTTGTGGTGTCCTTGACCCTCCAGCTCCCTTAATTCTTTCTCTCACTCTTCCTAAGACTCTCCAAGACTCTGCCTGATGTTTGGCTGTAGATCTCTGGATTTGTTTCTATCAGCTACTGGATGAAGCCTATCAGAAGACAGTTATGCTAGGTTCCTGTCTGCAAGCATAGCAGAGTAATCATTAGTTGTATCATGGGTTGGCGCTCTTCCATAGGATGGGTCTTAAGTCAAGACAGTCACTGGTTGGCCATCCCGCAATCTCTGCTCTAGCTTTATCCCTAAACATCTTGTAGGAGGTACAAATTTTGGGTCTAAGGTTTTATGGGTAGGTTGATATTTCCCTCCCTCTATTGGGAGTTGTACTTGGCTACAAGAGGTGGCCACTTCAGACTCCATATTACTCTGCTGTTAGGAGTCTCAGCTAGGGTCACCTCCATAGACTCCCGGGAGCCTCTCCCATTCCAGGTCTCAGGCTCATCCCAGAGATGACCCCACTGATTTCCATTCTCTCCTCCAACCCTTTCTTCCCTCCCTTCCCCCACATCTGAGCCTTTAAATTCTTGAAATAAGTCATGTATGATTATAAGTTTTCAAAACATTTAGTTAATTCCTATTCAATTTTAGTTATTTCTACGAAAGTTCTAAGACAACCAAGCAAGAAGAGTAAATGAAAGGACTGTAAATTGGCGAGGAAGAGGTACAATTATATACAAGGTAATGATATTATATACAGAAATGATAATGAGCACACACACGCGCGCACACACACACACACACACACACACACACACAACCTCATAGGGTTAGTAAGTAGGTCAACAGCAAACTCTGCAATATTGAAGACTTCAGGAATCAATATATGAAATCAATTGAGTTCCTACACACCAATATTAAATAATCAAATGGAAGTTAGACATTAACTCAGTTTATAGTACATCAAAAATAGCAAAATAAAACACATTTCATGATTACATTTATATTAAATTTTCAGGATGGGAAAACTCAAATACGTAGCAGGTAGATTAGGGATTTTGAGAGCTTGGGAATCTAGCTGGTAAGTAAGGGTTGAGTTATTGAGGTGATGAAAATTCTCTCCAGGTAGTGTGGGTTAAACATCTTTGCAAATCAATTAAAAAAAACCACTTTACATTCTAAAATGATGAATTTTTGTGGTATCTGAGTAGCATTTCCCTCAAAATGATAAAAAGATCATTGATGAATTTTCCCTCTTCACATATATGCACAGATGCCCATCTTGAGCTTTCCTTTCTCTTCTCTTCTGCTGTTTTTAGTTTTCTTCTGGAGCACAGATAATCTGGCTTTCTTTGAAAGTATATGTACTTTAAGAAACATTCGATGGTATACATATGATTTTCCCATTTATACAATCTGGAGGGAAATTTACATGCTAATGAGATGGATTTTCCCGTAAAGCATTAAATATTAATTCCACATTTGATGCTAGAACATAAGAGAAGGCTCGTGTTTTTCAAGATCGGTATCTGATTTTATAATCATAAAGGCAAATGAGCCCATTTCACATAAATGCATGATACAAAGTGGCAGAAATATTTAGGGCCATTTGAGAAACTGTTGGAAATTCTGTCTTAAACCTAAGCCAACATCATGTATATTTTTAAAAATGAAACTCAAGTCAGAAACTCAAAGCACATTTAACAAAAATCAAACATTTTAATATAATACAATAAACAGACACTAATTTGATACTTAAGGAAGAATGATGGTAGGAAAATATTAAAGCTGTTTTTTCTTAGTTATACCATGATGTTTCTAATTATACAATTACATTTCTATAAACTAGATGATATTCTATATTCAGTAAAATCATCGCAATTCATCATCTCTTGTCTTGAATCTTAGATGTTAGGTGAAAGATACCATCTATCTGAGTCACAGAACACGATGAAGTCAAGCTGGGATGCACCTGGCTAGCTTTGAAAGCACTTAAAGGTGCTGGGTAAGCTACTGGAGAAGAAAAGTAACCATCAATTATACGGGTGAATGTTGTGAGCGCCAATAATGACTGGCTGGGTACAACGTGCCCACTGGTGCAATAGTGACATGAACATCATGGGAACTTCTAAGCACTTTGAGATTGAACTCAAGTCCCACTCCACAAGGTGAAACTTATACTTGGTACCATTACTGGGGTAAGAACCTGTGCTAGACAAGTCATAGGCGCTAGACGATAACTTATTATTATGCTGCTAAACGAACACAGTATTAAACTGGCTTCTAACGATTTATGGTTAAACCTATAGAGCAATGCATCCTTCAACCGTCATCTGAAGAGCTTCTGTTTGCAATAGATGGTGATTAACACAGAGACTCATAACTCTCTAAGGTACCAAGAATGGGAGACTGTCAAAAGCTCAGTCGTAAAGAGAAAATATTTCCTGCACCATCCCTCCAAGGCTCAGGGATCATTTTGGAAGAAGAGGTGGAAAGAGTGTAAGAGCAAGAGACAGCGGATGACTCCAAGGAGACAGTGTCTTCTGGACACAGCCGGGCAGCTGCATGAGTGAACTTCCAGTGGTTGAGGCTGTGTATATAAGACCTGTGGAAGTCCAAGCCAGATCAAACCTCAGCATGCACAGGGAACCTGGACACACAATCTCATTCTTAACTCTGGAGTTATGGGCAATTGTTAGCTGCTGGAAATGGAGCAACAATGTTCTCTAAAAGGGTATGCCTTAGAGATGACTTAGATGACTATGCTCCAGTGGAAGACCACATATCCAAGAATACTTAATGCAGCACAGATCCATCTTGAAAGATTTTCTTTTGTTTAAGGACACGAAGTGGGGTTTTAAGTAAGACAAGTAGATCTGGAAAGGGTTGGGGAAGAAGAGATCACAACACATCATTGGGAGTGCTCGAAGAGATTAGGGAGTGGGGAAAAAGTCATCAACACTAAAGAGTTCCCCAAACTAAAATGTTTCAAAATCAAAGTCATAATAGATCTGAGGTACTATGGCCGCAGAAACCATGTTGCTTTGTGTGACTCCCTTGTAGCCTTGGTTCTGAACACACACTGTGCACACCTTGCAATGCGTATACCATTAGGCTGAACAATGCCAATAATGAATCTGAATTTTTTGTTATTTAGAACATAAAACACAGAAAAGAATTTGTTTGTTCTAATTCCACTTTTGCATGAATCCCTATTTCCCCACCCACTCCCACCCACTTAAGGCTACAATTCCAGGAAATTCTCCCTCTTTTACGATATCCTTCTATTTGTTAACTCCAGTGACTATTCAAACATGATACAGTATCTTTTTGGTGAACTCTCCTCCCTGTAATCTCTCACCCTTCTTCAGCTATTGCTGTATTTCTTTGCTCCTCATAGCAAAACTTACTGCATAAATTACTAATGACCAGTGACTCCCAATTCTCCTTCTACTCTCTTTGGGTTATACTTTAATTAAGACTTTTCCTTCTATGCTTGTTAAAGCCATCAGGTACCTGTATGCGACTACATTCTAACCATCAATTCTCTGTCATCATCTGACTTGAACTATGCTATTCATTGGCACAGCTGACAGTCCTTTTCTTGAAATACTTGTTTTAGTTTCCTTTTTCCTTCGGACTCCACTGTCCTGGCTCTTCTTCCTTACTGGATCATGGCTAACACTCCCCTTCGGACCCCATTTTCCCTTGTATTAATTTTCTATTATGGTGTTAGATACTGCTACACATTTGTCAGCTTAGCACAGCCACATTATATGATCTCAGGATCTCTGTGCACTCATAATCTGGGTATGGATTCAGTGGGCTTTAGACTTGGGGTCACGTGAGGATGCAAGCAAAGAATGGCTTTGCTGCTCTCTCATCTGGAGGCTCAGATGGAGATTATTCCACTTCCCGGCTCTTGTGGGTGTGTGACTAAGAATCTTGTTTTAATTGTCACTCTTGGGTCCAGTTCCTTGCCATGAATGCCACGAAGACTTTTCTAACATGATTGCCTACTGCATCAAGACCATGAGGAAAACCTCTGATTTAAAGAAATGCTAGTGGTCTCACTTCCTCCCATGCCTTTTTAGGAGTCATTGCCAGAAAGTATTCCTTTTGACTTACTACCAGTGAATATATATATTTAATTCTCAACCACATAACAAGATTATTACACGGTCTATTGATAAGAGGTAAGTGGCAAGTCCTGCCCACATTTAAGGGATGGGATCTTACAGACCATGAAGCATAAGACTCAGAATCCATTTATACTTCTGCCTGCCGTATTCCTACTGTTCTTGGTTTTGAATCCCTGGATTCTAAACTCTAATTCTTTCCTTTTTCTTCTTTGCCTACTGTGTTGGATGTGTCCCTTAGCCTGCCTTTGCTTGTACTTCATCTCTTCTTTGTGTTTGCATTAGCAGCATTTGAGAACAACAGGTTCTTTTTGCCCCTTGATTCTTGCAGGAGTTGAAAAGTTTAGGCTGGGTTATTTATCACTCTGGCCTTCTGGCCAATGCACTGCCTCCCAATGACTAAGAGCTGTAGATCCAAACAAGTGGAATCTCAATTAGTGATCTTCTCTCTGTTGTTCGTAACTCCTTCTTCCCCTGAATCCTTTGAACTGTCCACTTTGGGGGCAGTGCTTTACTTAATTAGCACTCTAAATTTCGCCCACACTCTTTAAATAGCACTTTATACATTCTCAAATCATATGCCTGGGGCAGCTACTTAACTGACTCATGAGTCTGCATACTCTCCTTTTTCTGACATCATCTAGCCTGGTGGATTTAAACTGCATTTGTTCTACCATCTTACCTTTTTCTCCACATCCTTGTCTCTCTCCTTGAATTCTTAAAAGAAGTTTCCACTGATTACCTTCTATATACTTTATATTTATAAGTCTCAAAACTTCAACTCAAATCCTCACCTTCTGTCCTGGCTGGTTTTGTGTGTCAACTGGACATAAGCTGGAGTTATCACAGAGAAAGTAGCCTCTCTTGGGGAAATGCCTCCATGGGATCCAGATGTAAAGCATTTCTCATTAGTGATCAAGAGTGGGAGGGCCCAGTCAATTGTGGGTGGTGCCATCCCTGGCTGGTAGTCCTGGTTTCTATAAGAAAGCAAGCTGAGCAAGCCAGGGGAAGCAAGCCAGTAAGTAATATTCCTCTATTGACTCCAGTAAGTATATCAGCTCCTGCCTCCAAGTTCCTGCCTTGTGTGAGTTCCTGTCCTGACTTCCTTTGGTAATGAACAGTAAAGTGGAAATGTAAGCTGAATAAACCCTTTCCTCCCAACTTGCTTCTTGGTCATGATGTTTTGTGAAGGAATACAAACCCTGACTAAGACACCTTCCAAACTTAATCTGTCCATAACATTCCAGTCTTTGTAAGGAGCAATGTCGTTTTGAAAGCTAGGAGGGCCTACTGATCATTCTTGTCTCCTATCTCCTTCTCACACTGTCAATCCAACAACAATCTTGTAATCTTAACTTCTATTCAGACTGTGGTCACCTTTTCCTCCTGCCCACTGTTCTTCCTTATCTTGTCCTTACCTTCATGTTCTGGGTCACTCTAGGGGCTTTTAATTTGTCCTCTTTTGACCTAAATTTGGTTCCTAGCACCCACATGGTAGCTCACAATCATTCATAGTTCTAGTTCCCCGAGCTCTAGATCTGATTTCCTTTTTAAAAACCCCTATGGGGCAATACCATGAACATGATGCACATATGTAGTTGCAGGCAAAACAATTTTACACATGAAAATAAAAAAAATATTTTTAAAAAGAATTATTTTGTATAACAAAGTTGGTTATAATTAACATGATAGAGTGTATTCTTTAAAAAAGTCAGGAGAGCTCATATCAAGTATTTACAGAAAATGATGACTAAATTTGGGGACAATGTCTTTGTTAATTTTTCTGTATATGACATTCCTATAGTATATATAAACATATATATAGTATATATAATACATATATATCCAATAGTATTATATATATAATATATACATACATATATATATTATATATAAAACCCAAATATTATATTGCGTATGACAAATAATTGTTGTCTGTCCAATAAGAGGACATAAAAGGCTCCTGAAGTTTGTCCTTCTATGGCTCTGGTTTTTGCTCTGGCCTTTCTTTGGCTCAAAATTCTCTTCATCCAATCGCTGAAATTCCCCCCTTGTGTTCTTTTGAAAAACAAAAAC
>JAJTUV010004287.1:0-37323 GCA_021653895.1 Mastomys natalensis
TAGATTTTATCTCTCTTATTAGTTGGGTAAGGGCTTCATGGTCTGAAATAGGGTGATTTTTAGGACCTTGCTCTTTGGGTTCATTTGACGGACAGGGCTCAGGAGCTGCATTGTTCTCAGTCTGTCCAATTTTAGATGGCCCTATGCACTGTCGAACTGCGGCTAAGATCGGCAAAAACTCACAAGAAGGTTTTTATCTCTGTTTTTGATAAGGGAAGCTACTCTGCTCCATGAGTCTGGACTGTAAATATTTTCCTCAGCCATGCATGGCCCTATCTGAAGGACTTTCCTCCCAAAACAAGGAAGCTTGTTTCTTAGTTATTTTTGTCCCATGAGACTTTAGTAGGGAGCATATTTGCCTGGCCTGGGTGATTTCTTATATGATGTTGAGTTGCCCATGATAGAAAAGAGGAGAAACGCTTTGTCCAATGGAAACTTTCCCTTGGCCTATTGGCTTTGGGGGATTCCACAATGGCCCAAAACGCTAAGCTTCTTTTTGTTTTAAAGAGAGTCTAGATAGAGAGTCTTTGCCAACGCCCCTTGCGGGCTGTCAGGATTTAAGCAGAGACCAGAGGAACCTTCAACCAACACCAGAGAGTGGCTCTGGCCAGAAGGCGTCAGTTGTTCCTTCGGCTTATTTAAATCCGCGCGATGTCTCTGACTGAAAACACAGGAGGAAATAACAGGTCTTCAGAGTTGGGGGGCTTACCTTTACGTGGTATCAGTTCCTGTGGCTGCGTGGCTGTTCGTACCCAACGTTTGATATTGCGGTCCTAGAGAGGGCATAGAGAGCACCATATAGACTGCCGAGGTGAGGGCACAGATTGGGCCTATAGAGGACCATAGAAACATTCATAGTGAGGACCTGGAGAGGGCTTAGACAGGACCATGGAGATGGCCATCATGAGAGTCTACAGTAGGCATAGAGAGGACTATAAAGACAGCTATAGTGAGTGAGAGCCTAGTGAGGGCCTAGAGAGGACCATCGATACCACCATAGTGAGGACCTGGAGAGGGCCTAGAAAGGACCATAGAGACAACCATAGTGAGGGCTTAGATAGGGCCTAGAGATGTCCACAGAAACTGCCAGATTGTGGGCATTGTGGGGTCCTAGAAATGACCATAGAAATGGCAATTATGATGGACTAGAGAGGGCCAAGAGAGGACCATAGAGTCATCCCTAGTGAGGGCCTACAGGGGCCCTAGAGAGGAATATAAAGATGGCCATAGTGAGAGCCTAGTGAGGATCTAGAGAGGACCATCGAGATGGCAATAGTGAGATCCTAGAGTGGGCCTAGATAGGACCATAGATACAACAATAGTGAGTGCTTACAGGGGCCCTAGAGAGGGCTTAGAGAAGACCTAGAAAGGACCATAAAGACAGCCATATTAAGGCCTCAAGACGGCCTAGAGAGGATCATAGAGACGGCCATAGAGTGGGCCTAGTGAGGACCATAGAGATGGACAAGGTGAGTTAATAGAGATGGGCCTACAGACGACCATAGAGATGACCATACTGAGGCCCAAGAGAGGACCTCAAGAGGGCCTAGAGAGGACCATAGAGATGGCCATAAGGAGGGACTAGATAGTGACAATGGAGGACCATAGAGTCGGCCAGGGTGAGGGCCTAAAATGTTCCTAGAGAGGATCATAGAGACAGCCTAGAAGTGGCCTTGAGGGGGCCTAGAGATACGGCCATAGTGAGGGCCTTGAGAGGGCCTAGATGGGACCATAGAGATGGCCATATTGAAGGCCTAGAAAGGGCCTAGATGTGATGATAGGGATGACCATAGTGAGGGCCTAGATGGGACAAAAGAAAAGGCCATAGTGAGGGCCCAGAGAGGGCCTAGATGGAACCATAGAGATGGCCATATTGAGGGCCTAGAAAGGGCCTAGATGTGACCATAGGATGACCATAGTCATCTGGGCCATAGTGAAGGCCCAGAGAGGGCTTAGATGGGACCATAGAGATAGCAATAGTGAGGGACTAGAGCGTGCATAGAGAGAACCATAGAAATGGCCATACTGAGGGCAATGGCGATTCCTAAATTGGACCATATAGAAGGCCATAGTGATGGCCTAGAGAAGCATAGAGAGGACCATAGAGACTGCCATAGTGAGGGCCTAGAGGGTTTCTAGAGAGGACCATAGAGATGGCCATATTCAGTTCCTAGAGATGGTGTAGATAGTACCATAAAGACAACCATAGTGACGGCCTAGAGAGGGCCTAGAGAAAACCATTTAGACAGCCATAGTGAGGGCCTAGAGGGGGCCTACAGAGGATAATAGGGGCAGCCATTGTGAGGGCCTAGAGAGGACCATACAGACGGATCTAGTGAAGGCCTAGAGAAAGCCTAAAGACCATCAAAGTGATTGCCATATTGAGGGAAGAGAGGGAGCCTAGAGAGAACCATACAGAGAGTCAGAGTGAGGATCTAAAGAGGGTCTAGAGAGGACCATAGAGACGGCCATAGTGAGGGCCTAAAATGACCGTAGGTAGGACTATAAAATGGCCAAAGTGAGGGCCTAGTGAGGGCCTAGAAACTACTATCGAGACAGACATAGTGAGGGCCTGGTAAAGGCCTAGAGAGGACCATCAAGATGGTCATAGTGAGTGCCTGAGAGAGCCTAGAGAGGACCACAGATTCGGCCATTCTGAAGGCCTGGAGGATTCCTAGAGAGGACCATATAGATGACCATAGTGAGGGCCTAGAGAAGGCCTAGAGAGGACCATAGAGACTGCCGTAGTGAGGACCTAGAGGGTTCCTAGAGAAACCATAGATATGGCCATAGTGAGGGACTAGAGAGGGCCTTGAGAGGACCATATAATCAGCCCTAGTGAAGGCCTACAGGATACCTAGAGAGGACCATCAAGATGGCCATAGTGACGGTCTAGAGAGGGCCTAGACAGGACCATAGATAAGACCATAGTGAGGGACTAGAGAGGGCATAGAGAGGAACTAGTGTGGACCATAGAGACAGACATAGTAGGGCCTTGATACAGCTTAGAGAGGACCATAGACATAGCCATTGAGAGTGCCAAGAGGGCCTAGAGAAGATCATAGAGATACCCAAAAATAGGGCCTAGATAGGTCCTAGAGAGAAACATATAGACTGCCAGAATGCAGGCACAGAGGGGGCCTAGAAAGAACCATAGAGACCACCATAGTGAGGCCCTAGATAGGGCCTACAGAGGACCATAAAGACGGACATAGTGAGGGCCTATAGAGAGCCTAGATTGGACCATAAAGACGACCTTGGAGATGGGAGAGAGGGCCTAGAGAGGACAATAGATACGGCCATAATGAGGGCAATAGAGAGGGACTAGTGAGGACCATAGAGACGACCATAGAATGGGCATAGAGAGGAGCTAGAGAGGAACTAGGGAGGACCAGAATGACAGCCATAGTGAGTGCCTCTAGATGGCCTAGAGCAGTTCATAATATGGCCATAAAGACGCCCAGAGGGAGCCTTGAGAAGACCATTTAGATGGCCATAGTGAGGGCCTCAAGGGTACCTAGGCTGTACCATAGAGATGGCCATAGTGAGGGCCTAGAAAAGGCATAGATGGGACCATAAAGACAACGAAAGTGAGGGCCTTGAGAGGGTCTCGAGAACATAATAGAGACGGCCATAATAAGGGCTACAGAGAAGGACTAGAGAGGACCATAGAGATGAGCATAGAGTGGGCATAGAGAGTAACTAGAAAGGGCCTAGAGAGGAACTAGGGAGGACCATAGAGACAGCCATACTGAGTGCATTGAGTCGGCCTAGAAAAGACCATAGAGATGGCCATAGAGAAGACTTAGAGAGGGTCTAGAGAAGACCATAGACACGGCCGGAATGAGGGCCTAGATAGGGCCTAGAGACAACCATACAGCTGGCCATAGTGAGGGCCTAGATAGGGCCTAGAGTGGACTATAGAGATGGCCATGATGCGGGCCTAGAGGGAGAGGCCTAGAAAGAACATAGAGGCTGTCATAGTGAGGGCCTAGAGGGTGCCTAGAGAGGACCATCATACGATCATAATGAGTGACTAGAAAGGTCGGAGATGGGACCCATAGATATGGCCATATGAGGACCTAGATAGGTCCTAGTTGGACTATAGATTCAGCCATAGTGAGGGCCTAGAGAGGGCCTAGAGAGGACCATAGAGAAAATCAGAATGAGGGCCTAGAGTATGCCTACAGAGAACCATAGATACGTCCATAGTGAGGGCGTAGATAGGGCCTAGATGTGAAAATGGAGACAGCCATAGTGCAGGCCTAGAGAGAGCCTAGATAGGACCATAGAGTTGGCCATATTGAGGGCGTAGAAAGGGCCTATATAGGACCATATAGACTGTCCAAATGCAGGCAGAGTGGCCCTAAAGAGGACGATAGAGACTTCCATAGTGAGGCCCTAGATAGGGCCTACACTGGACCATAGAAACGGACATAGTGAGGGCCTAGAACATGCCTAGAGAAGACTATTGAGAACACCATAGTGAGCATCTTGAGTGGTCATAGGTGGGACCAAAGAGGTGTAAATAGTGAAGGTCTAGATAGGGCCTAGATGTTACCATAAAGACGACCCTAGTGATGGCCTAGAGAGGTCCTAGAGGGGACCATAGAGACGGCCAAAGTAGGGCCTAGAGAGGGCCTAGAAAGGACCATAGAGACGGATATATTGAGGGTCCAGAGGAGGCCTAAAGAGGAACTAGAGAGGACATAGACAGCCATTGTGAGTGCCTCGAGACTTCCTAGAGAGGATCATAGAAATGGCCATAGTGAAGGCCTAGAGATGGCCTAGAGGGGACCATAGAGGACAGCCATAGTGAGTGCTAGATAGGGCCTAGAGAGGACCATAAAGACTACAAGACTGCAGGCATAGAGGGGGCCTGGAGAGGACCATAGAGACAGCAATATTGAGGGCCTAGAAAGGGCCTAGAGCGGACCATAGAGACGGATATAGTGAGGGCCTAGAGGGTGCCTAGAAAAGACCATAGAGACAGCCATAGTGAGGTCCTAGAGAGGGCCTAGATGGGACCATAAAAACCACGATAATGAGTGCTTAGAAAAGGCCTAGAGTGGACCATAGAGACAGTCATAGTGAGGGCATAGGGAGGGCCTAGACAGGACCAGATAGACGACACTACAGTGGGACTAGAGAAGGTCTAGAGAGCACGATAGAGACGGACATAGTGAGGGCCTAGAGAGGGCCTAGAGAGGACCATGGATATGGTCATCATGAAGGAATACAGAGGCCCTAGATATGACCAGGTAGACAGCCTTTGAGAGGGCATAGAGAGGGTCTAGAGAAAACTATCGATACGGACATAGTGAGGGCTAAGGGAGGCCTAGCTAGGATCATAGAGACGGCCATAGTGAGTGCCTAGCAAGGGCCTAGAAGGATCATAGAGATGGTCATAGTGAGGGCCAAGAGGGTGCCTAAAGAGGACTATATTACGACCATAGTGAGGCCTAGGGAGGGCCTAGTTGGGACCATAGAGACAGCCATATTGAGGGCCTAGAAAGGGCCTAGAGAGGACCATAGATACAGTCATAGTAAGGGCCTAGAGGGTGCCTAGAGAGGACCATATTTACAGCCATAGTGAGGGTCAAGAGAATGCCTAGATGTGACAATTGAGATGGGTATAGTGAGGGCCTACAGTGAGCCTAGAAAGGAACACAGAGAGGGCCTAGAGTGGGCCTAGAGAAGGCCTAGATAACAACATAGAGACGGCCATAGTGAGGGCATAGAGAGGCCTAGGTGGGATCGTAGAAACGGCCATAGTGAGGGCCTAGAAGGGCCTAAATGGAAACATAGAGAAGGCCATAGTGAGGGTCTAGAGAGGACCATCGATTTGGCAATAGTGAGGTCCTAGGGGGTGCCTAGAGAGGACCATAGGTACATCCATAGTGAGGGCCTAGAGAGGGCCTAGATGTGACCATTGACATGGCCATAGTGAGGGCTGAGAGAAGGCCAAGATTTGACCATTGAGTTGGCCATAGAGTGGGTCTAGAGAGGGTCTAGATGAGACCTCAGATACGGGCATAGTGAGGGCCTAGAGAGAACCATAGAGACTGCCTTAGTTCGTGCATAGAGAAGGCCTCGAAACGAAAATAGTGACATCCATAATGAGAGGCATAGAGAGGGTCTAGCTGGGGCCATAGACATGCACATAGTGCAGGCCTAGATATGGCCGAGATGGGACCATAGAGATGGCCATATTGAGGGCCTAAAGAGGGCCTAGAGAGGACCATAGAGATGGTGATGTTGAGAGCATAGTGGTGACTAGAGAGGACCATATATACTATCATAGGTAGGGCCTAGAGAGAGCCTAAATGTGACCATTTAGACGGCCATAATGAGGGCCTAGAGAGGGCTAGATAGGACCATAAAAATGATCATATTGAGGGCCTAGATAGGGCCTAGAGAGGATCATAGAGACAGCCATAGTGAGGGCTTAGAGAGGAACTAGAGAGTACCAGAGAGAAAGCCATAGTGAGTGCCTGGAGACGGTCTAGAAAGTGCCTGTAGAGGTTCTATAGAGGACCATAGAGACGGCCATAGTGAGGACATAGAGAGGGCTTAGAAAGGATCATAGAGACAACACTACAGTGGGACTAGAGAGGGCCTAGAGAGCATGATAGAGATGGACATAGTGAGGGCCTAGAGAGGGCCTAGAGAGGACCATGGATATGGTCATCATGAGTTAATACAGAGGCCCTAGATAAGACCATGTAGACAGCCTTTGAGAGGGCATAGAGAGGGCCTAGAGAGGACTATGGATTCAGCCACAGTGAGTGCTAAAGGAGGCGCTAGCTAGGATCATAAAGACGTCCATAGTGAGTGCCTAGCAAGGGCCTAGAAAGACCATAGAGATGGTCATTGTGATGTTCAAGAGGGTGCCTAGAGAGACCATAGATACGGCCATAGTAAGGGTCAAGAGAGGGCCTAGATGTGATCATTGAGATGGACATAGTGATGGCCTACAGAGAGCCTAGAAAGGAGCATAGAGAGGGCCTAGAGAGCACCTGGAGAGGGCCTAGAGGGTACCTAGTGAGGACCATAGATACGGCCATAGAGAGGGCCTAGAGAGGGCTGAGATTGGACCATAGAGATGACCATTGTTAGGACCTAGGGAGGGCCTAGTTGTGACCATAGATACTGTCATAGTGAGGGTATAGAGAGGGCATAGAGAAGGCCATAGACTCGGCCATAGTGAGGGCCTAGAGAGTACCATAGAGTCGCCATATTGAGCACCTAGAGAGGGCCTAGAAAGACCAAAGAGATAGTCAGAGTGAGGACCCAGAGGGTGCCTATTTGGGACCATAGATACAGCCATAGTGAGAGCCTAGAGGGCCAGATGGGACCGTAGAGAAGGCTATCGTGTGGGCCTAAATAGGGTGTAGTTGGGACCATAGAGATGGCCATAGTGAGGGCCTAGAGATGTCCTAGATAGGACTATATAGACGGTCATAATGAGGGCCTAGCGAAGGCCTAGAGAAGACAATAGAGATGGCCATAGAGAGGGCTACAAAGGGGACTAGAGAGGACCATAGAGACGAACATAGAGGGGACATAGAGAGGGCCTAGTGAGAGCCTAGAGAGGAACTCGAGAGGACCATAGAGACAGCCATAGTAAGTGCCTGGATTCGGCCTAGTGAGGACCACAGACATGGCCATAGTGAAGATCTTGAGAGGGCCTATAGAGGACCATGTAGACAGCCAGAATAAGGGCCTAGATACGACCTAGGGAGGACCATAGATTTGGCCATAAGTGAGGGCCTAGATAGGGCCTAGAGTGGACTATAGAGATGGCCATAATGTGGGCCGAGAGAGGGCCTAGAAAGACAATAGAGATGGTCATAGTGAGGGCCTAGATGGTGCCTAGAGATGACCATAGATACAGCCACAGAGAGGGCCTAGAGAGGGCCAAGATGGGGCAATAGAGATGGCCATAGAGAGGGTCTAGAGGGGTCTTAGAGAGTAACATAGTATTGGCCATAGTGAGGGCCGAGAGGGATCCTACTGATGACCATACAGACTGTCCAATTGCGGGCAGTGGGTCCAGAGAGAGGACCATAGATACGGCCATAGTGAGGGCATAGAGAGCGCCTAGAGAGGACCAAAGAGACAGTCATAGTGAGGCCCTAGATAGTGCCTACATAAGACCAAAAGACGGGCATAGTTAGGGACTAGAGGGTGCCTAGAGAAGATCACAGATATGGCCATAGTGAGGGCCTCAAGAGGTCTTAGGTGGTCCATAGAGATGGCCATAGTGAAGGCCTAGAGAGGCCTAGATGGGACCATAAAGACAACCATAGTGATGGCCTAGAGAGAGCCTAGAGTGGACTATAGAGATGGTCATAGAAGAGCCTAGAGAGGGCCTAGTGAGGACCATAGAGAACGCCATAGTGAGTGCTTCGAGAATTCCTAGAGAGGATCAGAGTGACGGCCATAGTGAAGGCGCAGAGAGGGCCTAGACGGGAAAATACAGATGGCCATAGTGAGGCTTAGATAGGGCCTAGGGAGAATCATAAAACTGCAAGAGTGTGGACATAGTGGGGGCCTGGAGATGACCATATAGACAGCAATATTGAGGCATAGATAGAAACTAGAGAGGACCATATAGACAGCCATAATGAGGGCCTAGAGGGTGCCTAGAGAAGACCATAGAGACAAGAATTGTGAGGTCCTCAAGTCGGCTTAGGTTGGACCATAGAAACGGCCATAGTGAGGCCTAGAGATGGCCTAGATGGGACATAGAGACCACAATAGTGAGGAGCTAGAGAGGACCTAGTGAGGACCACAGAGATGGCCATAGTGAGGGCATTGAGAGGACCAAGTTGGGATCATAGAAACGGCCATAGTGAGGGCCTAAAAGGGCCTAGATTGGACCATAGATATACCTATAGTGAGAGCCTAGAAAGGGCCTAGAGTGGACGATAGAGATGGTCATAGTAGGGCCTAGAGAGGGCCTACTGAGGACCATAGAGACAGACATAGTGAGTGATTCCAAACTGTTTAGAGTGGATCATAGAGACAGCCATAGTGAAGGCACAGAGAGGGCCAAGAGGGGAACATAGAGATGACCATAGTGAGGGCCTAGATAGGCCTAGAGAGGATCATAAGGACTGCAAGAGTGCGGGCATAGTGGGTGCCCGGAGACGACCATATAGAGGGCAATATTGAGGCATAGATAGCAACTAGACAGGACCATATAGACGGCCATAATGAGGGCCTAGAGAGGCCTAGAGAAGACCAAAGAGACAGGCATTGTGAGGTCCTCAAGTCGGCCTAGGTTGGACCATAGAGATGGCCATAGTGAGGGCCTAGAGAGGATCATAAAGACTACAAGAGTGCGGGCATAGTGGGCGCCTAGAGACGACGATATAGACCATAATATTGAGGGCCTAGAGAGGGCCTAGAGAGGACCATAGTTACGGCTATATTGAGGGCATATATAGCAACTAGACTGGACCATATAGACGGCCATAATGAGGGCCTAGAGAGGACCTAGAGAGGACCATAGAGATGGCCATAGTGAGGGCCTAGAGGGTGCCTAGGTGGGATCATAGAAACGGCCATAGTGAGGCCTAGAAGGGCCTAGATTAGATCATAGATAAAGCCATATTGAGGGCCTAGAATGGGCCGAGATGGGACCATAGAGAAGGCCATAATTAGGGCCTAAGTAGGGCCTAGAGCGGACCATAGAGATGATAATAGTGAAGTCCTAGAGGGTGCCCAGAGACCACTATAGATACAACCATAGTGAGTTCCTAGAGACGGTCTAGATGTGACCATTGAGACAGCCATAGTGAGTGCATAGATATGGCCTAGATGGGACCATAAAGATGATCATAGTGAGGGCCTAGAGAAGACAATAGAGAGAGCCATAGTGAGGGCTACAGAGGGAGACTAGAGAGGACCATAGGATCGGCCATAGTGTGGGCATATAGTGGGCCTAGAGAGGATCTAGAGAGGACCATAGATACAGCCATAGTTAGTGTCTGAATTTGTCCTATAGAGGACCAGAGAGACTTCCATAGTGAAGGCCTAGCGAGGGCCTAGAGAGGACCATGGAGACAGCTGAATGAGGGCCTAGGTAGGACCTAAGGAGGACCATTGAGCTGTCCATAATGAGGGCTTAGATAGGGCCTAGATAGACCATAGAGACAGTCATTGTGAGGGCCTAGAGGGTACCTAGAGAGGACCATAGAGATGGCAATAGTGAGGATCTAGAGAGGGCAGAGATGGAACCATAGAGATGGCCATAGTGAGGGACTAGAGAGGTCCTAGAGAGGACCATATATATGGCCATAGTGAGGGTCTAGAGAGGGCCTAGGGAGGACCATATAGACTGCTGAAATGCGGGCAGAGGGGCCCTAGAGAAGACCATAGAAGCGGCCATAGTAAGGGCATAGAAAGCACCTAGAGAGGACCATAGATACCGCCATAGTGAGGTCCTAGATAGGGCCTACAGAAGACCATAGATACGGTCTTAGTGAGGGCCTCGATAGCACCTAAATGTGATCATTGAGACGGCCATAGTGAGATCCTAGAGAGAGCCTAGAAAGGACCATAGAGATGGCCATAGTGAGGGCCTAGATAGGGAAAAGAGAGAACCATATAGACTGCCCGAATGCGGGCAGATGGGGCAAAGTGATGACAATAGCTATGGCCATAGTGAGGGCATAGAGAGTGCCTAGAGAGGACCAAATTGACGTCCATAGTGAGGCCCTAGATAGGGCCTACATAGGACCAAAAGATGGGCATAATTAGGGCCTAGAGGGTGCCTAGAGAAGACCATAGATACAGCAATAGTGAGGGCCTAGAGAGGGCCTAGAAAGGACCATAGAGACGGCCAAAATAGGGCCTAGTGATGGCCTAGAGGAACATAGAGGCTGCCATAATGAGTGCTAAAGAGGGCCTTGAGTGGACCATAGAGACGGCCATACTGTGTGACTAGAGAGGGCCTAGAAAGAGGATAGAGACAGTCATATAGAGATAGTATGAGGGTCTAGAGGTTGCCTAGAGAGGACCCTAGATAAGGCCATAGTGAGGGCCTAGATAGGGCCAAGATGGGACCAGAGAAATGGCCATAGTGAGGACCTTGTTAGGGCCTATTTGGAACCATAGAGGGGGCTTAGAGAGGGCCTAGAAAGGACCATAGAGACGACCTTAGTGAGGGCCTAGAGAGGGCCTAGATGGGAAGATAAGAACTACCATAGTGAGGGCCTAGAAAGGAAGATAGTGACAGCCATTGTGAGTGCCTATAGAAGGCCTAGAAATTACCATGTAGAAGGTCATAGTGAGGGCCTATAGGGTGCATAGCTAGGACCATAGAGACATCCATATATGAGGGTTTAGAGAGGCCCTAGATGGGACCTTAGAGATGGCTATTGTGAGGACCTAGAGAGGGCCTAGCGTGGACCATAGAAACGGTCATAGTGAGGGCCTAGTGGGTGCCTAGAGAGCACCATAGAAGTGGCCATAGTGAGGTCCTTTAGAGGTTCTAGATGTCACCATTGAAAAGGACATAGTGAGCGCTTAGAGAGGTCCTAGAGAAGACCATGGAGACGTCCATAGTAAGGGCCTAGAGAGGGCCTAGAGAGTACCACAGAGATGACAATAGTGAGGGCTAGAGAGGGCAAAGGTAGGGCATAGAGAGGTCCTATAGAAGACCATAGAGATCACCATAGTGAGGGCTGAGAGAGGACCATAAAAGTGACCATAGAGAGGAGATAGGGAGATCCTAGATATCACCATAGAAACGGCAATATTGGGGGACTAGAGAGGGCCAAGAGAGGATCATAAAGACCGCCATAGAGAGGGTATAGATAGTGCTTAGATGGGACCATAGAGACTGCCATAGTGAGGGCCTAGAGAGGGTCTAGAGAGGACAATAGAGATGATAACTGTTAGAACCTAGAAGTTGCCTATAGAGGACCATAGATATGGCCATAGTGAGGGCCTAGAATGGGTCTAGAGAGGACCATAGTAACGGCCATAGTGAAGGCTAAGAGAAGGCCTAGAGAGGAACATAGAGACAGCTATAGTGAGAGCCTAGAGAAGGCTGAAATGTGAGCATAGAAATGACAATAGTGAGGGCTTGGATAGGGCCTAATTGGGAACATAGAGAGGGCTATCGTGAAGGCCTAGAGAGGCTGCAATGGGACCATAGAGACTGTCATAGTGAGGGCCTAGAGAGGGCCTGGAGAGGACAATAGAGATGATAACAGGACCTAGAAGGTGCCTAGAGAGGACCATAGATATGGCCATAGTGAGGGCCTAGAAATCGCCTAGAGAGACCATAGTGATGGCCATAGTGAGGGCTAAGAGAGGGCTTAGAGAGGACCATAGAGACAGCCATAATGAGAGCCTAGAGAGGTCTGAAATGTGTTCATAGAGATGGCCATAGTGAGGGTCTAGATAGGGCCTAGATGAGACCATTGAAGCGGGAATAGTGAGGGCCTAGAGAGAGCCACGAAAGAACCCTAGAGATGGCCATTGTCAGGGCTTAGAGAGGTTCTAGAGAGGACCTTATGGACTTCCAGAATTCGGGCATAGAGGGGTCTTAAAGAGGACCATAGAAACGGCCATAGTAAGAGTATAAACAGAGCCTCAAGAGGAACATAGAAATGGTCATAGTGAGGCCAAAGATATGGCCTAGAGAGGACAATATAGACGGCCATAGTGTGGGCCTAGAGAGTGCTGGGAAGGGACCACAGAGACTGCCATAGTGACGGTCTAGAGAGGGCCTAGAGAGGACCATAGAGACAGTAATAGTTAGGACGTAGAGCATGCCTACAGAAGACCATAGATACGTCCATAGTGAGTGCCTATAGGAGTCCTAGATGTGACCATTGAGCTGGCCATAATGAGGACCTAGAGATGGCCTAGATGGGACCCTTGAGACTGCCATAGGGAGGGTCTAGAGAGGGACTAGATGGGACCATAGAGGTGGCCATATTGAGGGCCTAGAGAGGGCCCAGAGATGACCATAGAGATATTCATAGTGAGGGCCTAGTGACAGCCTAAATAGGACCATAATGACTACCATAGATAGGGCCAGAGAGGGTCTAGACAGGTCCTGGAGAGGTCCTAGAGATTACCATAGAGACAGCCCTTGTGTGGGCCAAAAGATGCCATAGTGAGGACCATAGTGATGTCAATAGTGAGGCCTAGAGAGGGCCTAGAAAGGACCATAGAGACATCCATAGTGAGAGCCTTGAGACAGCCTAGATAGTCCTATAGAGATGGCCATACTGAGGGCATAGAAGGGGCCTAGACGACCATAGAGACAATCTTAGAGAAAGCCTACCGTGGGCCTAGAGAGGGCCTAGAGAGTTCCTATAGAGACACATAGAGACAGCCATAGTGAGGGCCTAGAGAGTGCTAGAAATGGCCTGGGGAAGTCCTAGAGAAGACCATCAATACGGCCATATTGAGTGTCTAGAGAGGGCCAAGATATTGCCATAGAGACAACCATAGTGAGGTCCTTGATACAACCTAGAGAGGACCATAGAGACGGACATAGTGAGGACCTAGAAGGTGGCTAGAGAGGATCCTAGGGACAGCCATTGTGAGAGCATAGTGGTGGCCTAGAGAGCATCATAGTGATGGCCATAGTGAATGCCTACAGAGTGCCTTAATGAGACCATAGAGACAGCCTTAGTTAGGGCCTAGATAGGATCTAGATGGGACCATAGAGATAGCCATAGTGAGGGCCTAGAGAGGCCTATAGAGGACCATAGAAAAGGCATTAGTGATGGTTTAGAGGGTGCTTAGAGAGGACTATTGAGATGTCCATAGTGTGGCCCTACAGCCCAAGATGCAAAAATAGATTGCTTTATTGAGGGCTAAGAGAGGACCTAGAGAGGAACTAGAGAGGTCCTAGAGAGGACCATAGAGACAGCCATAATGAGTGTCTAAGAGGGCCGAGAGAGGACCATAGAAACTACCATAAAGTGGGCCGAGAGTGGGCGTACAGAGGGCCAAGAGAGGTTCTAGAGAAGACCATAGACACAGCCATATTGAGGGCATAAAGATGGCCTGGAGAGAACCATAGTGACACCTATAATGAGGGTTTTGAGAGGGCCTATAGAGGGCCTAGAGAGGTCCTAGAGAGGACCATAGAGACAGCAATAGTGAGGGCTTAGAGACGGCCTAGAGTGGACTATAGAGATGGACATAGTGAGGGCCTAGAGGGTATCTAGAGATGACCATAGAAATGACCATAGAGAGGGTATAGAGAGTGCCTACAGAGGGCTTAGAGAGGGCCTAGAATTGTGCCTAGAGGGGGCATAGAGAGGACCATAGAGATGGCCATAGTGTGTGTCTAGAATGGGCCTAAAAGAACCATAGAGACAGACATTGTGAGGGCCTAGAGAGGGCCTTGATGAGACCATAGAGACGACCATATTGAGGGCCTAGAGTAAGCCTAGAGAAGACTATAGAGATGGTCATAGTGAGGGACTAAAGAGGACCATAATGACAACCATAGAGAGGGCCTAGAGAGGGCCTAGAAAGGGCCTAGAAAGGGCCTAGAAGAAGACAATAGAGACAGCCATAGTGAGGGCCTAGAGAATGCCTAGAAAGGGCCTAGAGAAGACCATAGAGACAGCCATAGTGAGGCCTAGAGAATGCCTAGAAGGGCCTAGAGAAGAGACCATTAGAAAAGCCATAGAGTGAGGGCCTAGAGAAAGAATGCCTAGAAGGGCCTAGAGAATGCCTAGAGAAGACATTGAGACAGCCACAGTGAGGCTAAGGAGAGGGCCTAGATAGTAGGCGTATCAGCATGACCATAGAGAGCCATGAGGAGTCCTAGATGCAGAGATACATATAGACAGCCAATGAGGCCTAGAGGTGGCTAGAGAGGATACCTAGAGAAGCCATAGTGAGGGCTAAGTCAGAAGGGCCTATAGAACACCATATGAGGCCATATGAGTGCCTAGATTGCCAGAAAAACCATAGAGACGGCCATAATGATGGCCTAGAGTGGCCTGATGAAACCATAGAGATGGTCATAGTGAGTGCCTAGAGAGAGGGCCTAGATGGACCATAAAGAATCATAGGAGCCAAGGAGTGAGTGCCAGAAATACCATAGAGACAGCCCTACTGAGGCCTAGAGAGGCCAGATGAAACCAGAGATGGACATATGAGGGCCTAGAAGGCCCTAAATAGGACCATAAGTGAGATTAGAGAGGGAGCCTAAGAATGACCATAGAGATAGGCCTAGAACATAAAAGAAGAGACTCCTGGGGAGAGGTATTGCCTATAAAGAGGGGATGACCTAAAACCTGATAAGAGGTTCAGGCTCATAGCGCATGGTGAGGGCATAGAGAGTGCCTAGAAAGGGCCTAGAGAGGTCCTAGAGAATACCGACATAGTGAGTGTCTAGAGAGAGCCTAGATAATATCATAGAGACAAACATAGAGAGAGATCCTAGAGACAGCCTAGAGAGGACCATAGAGATGGCCATAGTGAGGACCTAGAGGCTGTTTAGAGAGGATCCTAGAGACGGCCATAGTGAGGGCATAGCCATGGCCTAGAGAGCACAATAGAGTCAGCCATAGTGAGGAACTAGAGGCTGCCTAGAAAGTATCACAGAGACTGTCATAGTAAGGGCTTGGCAGTGGCTTAGAGAGCACCATAGAGATGGCCATAGTGAGTGCCTAGAGATGGCGTAGAGAGGACCACAGAGATGGCCATAATGATCACCTAGAGAGGGCCTAGAGAGGACAAAAGATACAGCCATAGAGCTGGCATAGAGGTGGCCTAGGGAGGACCATAGAGATGGAAATAGTGAGGGCCCAGAGTTGTCCTTGAGAGGACCATAGAGATGGCTCAGATGTGGCCTAGAGAGGTCCTTGAGAGGACCATAGAGACGGCCATACTGTGGTTCCTAGAGGGTTCCTAGGCAGGACCATAGAAACGGCCATAATGAAGGACTAGAGAGGGCCTGGAAAGGATCATAGAGACTGCCATAGTGAGGGCATAGAGAGGCCTAGAGAGGACCTTACAGACAGTCATATTGCTGGCTAAGAGAGGGCTTAGAGAGGACCATAGAGATGACCATAGAGCGTGCCTAGAGAGGGTCTAGAGTACCATACAAATGGCCGTAGTAAAAGCCTGTAGGGCGACTAGAGAGGACCATAGAGATGACCATAGTGAGTGCCTAGAGAGGGCCTAGAGAAGATCATAGATACTACCAGAGTGCGGGCATAAGGGGGACTAGACAGGACTATAGAAATGACCATAGTGAGGTTCTAGAGAGAGTCTATAGAGCACCATAGAGACGGCCATATTGAGGGCATAGAAAGGGACTAGAAAGAACCATAGAAATGGCCAAACTGAGGGCCGAGGGATGGCCTAGATATGACCATAGAAAGGCCATATTGAGGGCCTTGATATTGCCTAGAGAGGACAGTAAAGATGTCCATAGTGAGGGCCAAGATAGGATCTAGATGGGACCCTAGAGGCTATCATAGTGAAACCTTAGAAGGCCGTTGACGGGACAATAGAAAGGCCATATTGAGGGCTTACAGGGGCCTAGAGAGGACTAAAGAGATGGCCTTAGTGTAGATGTAGAGAGGGCCAAGATTGGACCATAGAGATTACCACAGAGACTGCCTAGTGAGTCCCTAGAGAGGACCAGAGGTATGGCCATAGTGAGGACTTAGAGGGGGCCTAGAGAGGACCATAGAGATGGACATAGTGAGTGCCTAGATAGGGCCTAGAGATTACCATAGAGACAGCCATAATGTGGGCCTAGGGTGGACCAAGAAGGGATCATAGAGATGGCATTAGTGTGGGCCTAGTGAGGGCCAAGTGTGGACCATGGAAATGGCTATAGTGAGGGCATAGAGAGGGACTTGATGGGACCCTAGCAACGGCTATAGTGAGGGCCTAGAGAAGGCTTAGTTGGGATCATAGATTCGACCATTGTTACTGCCTAGAGAGGGCGTAGAGAGGACCATAGACATGACTAATGTGAGGAACTGGAGAAGGCCAAGATAGGACCATAGAGATGTGAAAAGTGAGGGCTAAGAGAGGGCATAGAGAGGACCATATAGACGACCATAGAGAGCGCCTAGTGAGGTCATAGAGAGAACCATATGAACTGCCATAGTGAGGGCATTAAAGGAGCCTAGAGAGGACCATAGAGATGGCCATAGTGAGGGCCTAAATAGGGCCTAGAGGACCATAGAGATGGCCATATTGAGGGTCTAGAGAGGGCCTAGATGCGACCATAAAGACGGATAAAGTGAGCGCCTAGAAGGACCTAGAGTGGTCCATAAGGACAGTCATAATTTGGGTCTAGCGGGGGCCGAAAGAGGACTATAGAGACAGCCTTAGTGAGGGTCTAGAGAGAGCCTAGAGATGACCATAGAGACTGCTAGGGTGCGGGCATAGAGGGTAGCTTGAGAGTACCATAGAGACGGCTAATGTCAGGGCCTAGAGAGCGCCTGGAGTGGACCATAGAGATGGCCATAGTCAGGGCCTAGAGAGGGCTTAGTTGGGACCATAGAGACCACCATATTGATGGCCTAGAGAGGGCCTAGAGAGCACTATAGAGACAACCATAGTGAGGGCTATAAAGAGGGCCTACTTTGGTCCATAGAGATGACCATAGACAGAGCCTAGAGAGGGCATTGATAGGGCCTAGAGAAGTCCTAGAAAGGATCATAGAGACAGTCCTAGTGAGGAACTAGAGTCGGCCTAGAGAGGGACCATAGAGACGGCCATAGTGAGGAACTAGACAGGGTCTAAAGAGGACCTCATATACTTCCATAGTGAGTGCCTAGATTAGGCCTCGATAGGACCACAGAGATGGCCATAGTGAGGGCAATAGAGAGGACCTATGGAGGACCATAGAGTCGGTCATTGTGAGTGATTAGAGAGTGCCTAGAGAGGATCATAGAAACAGCCATACTGAGGGCAGAGAAGGGCCTAGAGTGGACCATAGAGAAGGCCATAGTGAGGGCCTAGACAAGGCCTAAATCAGAGCATAGAGACGACAATAATGGGGCCTACAGATGGCATAGACAGAACAATTGAAATGGGAAAAATGAGGGCTAAGTGATGGCCTAGTGAGGACCATAGAGATGATGAAAGAGAGTGCCGAGATAAGGCCTAGAGAGGAGCATAGAGACAGGCATAGTGAGTGCCTAGAGAAGGCCTAAAAAGGACTATAGAGACGGTCATAGTGAGGACCTAAAGAGGGCATAGATAGGACCATAGAGACAGCCATAGTGAGTGCCTAGAGAGGGCCTAGAGAGGACCATTAAGTCAGCCATAGTGATGGCATACTGAGGGTTAGAAAGGACCAGAGAGATGGCCAAATGGAGGGCATAGAGAGCGTCTAGAGGGGACCATTGAGACTTCCATAGTGAGTGCCTAGAGAGGCTATTGAAAGGATCACATAAACAGCCATAGTTAGCTCCTATAGAGGGCTTAGATGGGACTATAGAAACAGTCACAGTGAGGGCCTATGAGGACCATAAAGACAGCCACAGTGAGGGCCTAGAAAGGGGTTAGAGAGGACCATTAGAGATTGCCATAGTGAGGGCCTACAGAGGGCCTAGAGAAAACCATCGAGATAGCCACAGTTGAGGGCCCGAGAGAGGACCATACCGATGACCATAGTGAGGGCCTAGAGAGGGCCTAGAGAGAAACTATAGAGGTCCTAGAGAGGACCATAGAGACGGCCATATTGAGGGCCTAGAGAGGGCCTAAGAGGGCCTAGAAAGGTCCTATAGAGGACCAAAAAGACTGCCATAGTGAGTTCACAGAGAGGGCCTAGATGGCACCATATAGACGGCCATAGTGAAGGCCTTGAAGGGCCTAGTTGGGAACATATAGATGGTCATAGTGAGTGAGTAGAGAGGGCAAATAGGGGACCATACAGACATCCAAGGTGAGTGCCTAGAGAGGGCCTATAGAGGACCATAGAGATGGTAATAGTGAGGGCCTAGAATGTGCCTAGAGGAACCATAGATACGGCCATAGTGAGGACCTAGAGAGGGCCTAGATGTAACAATTGAGACAGCCATAGTGAGGCCTACAGAGGGCCTTGAGAGGAGCATAGAGAAGACCATAGTGAGGGCCTAGAGTGGGACTAGATAGGGTCTAGAGAGGTCCTAGAGAGGATCATAGAGACAGCCATAGTGAGGGCCTAGAGAGTGCTAGAGAAGTCCTATAGAGGACCATAGAGACGGCCATAGTGAGAGCATTGAGAGTGCCTAGAAAGAACATATAGACGACCCTACAGTGGGCCTAGAAGGGGCCTTGAGAGCACCATAGAGATGGCCATAGTGAGGGCCTAGAGATGGCCTAATGGACCAAAGAGATGGCCATAGTGAGGGCATAGAAAGGGCTTATACAGGACCATAGAGTTAGTAATAGTGAGGGTTGATAAGGTGCCTAGAGAAGACCATAGAGACAGCCATACTGAGGGCCTAGAGAATGCCTAGATGTGAAAATGGAGATGGCTATAGTGAGGGCCTAGAGAGAGCCTAGAGAAGACCATAGTGAGGGCTTAGAGAGGCCTAGAGAAGGCATAGAGAGGTCCTAGAGAGGACCTATATAGGACATAGAGACAGCCATAGTGAGCGCATAGAGTGCCTAGAAAGGACTATAGAGATGACCCTACAGTGGGCCTTGTTTGGGCCTAGAGAACACCATAGAAATGGCCATAAGAGGGCCTAGAGAGGGCCTACGAGGGATCATAGGGATGGCCATATTGAGGGCCTAGAAGGGCCTAGATTGGGCCATAGAGACAGCCATATTGATGGCCTAGATAGGGCCAAGATGGGATAGATACTGCAATACTGAGGGCCTGGAGAGGAACTAGGAGGACCATAGAGATGGTAATAGTAAGGGCCTAGATGGTGCCATGAGAGGACCATAGAAACGCCATAGTGAGGGACTAGAGAGGGCCTATATGCGACCGTTTAGTTGGCCATAGTGAGGGTCTAGAGAAGGCCTAGATGGGACCATAGAGACGTTTTTAGTGAGGGCCTAGAGAGAGCCTAGATAGGACAATAGAGACAGCCTTAGTGACTGCATAGAGTGGGTTTAGAAAGGACAATAGAGACAGCCATTGTGAGTGCCTAGAGAGGGCATAGCGTGGGTCCATACAGAGGACCATAGTGAGGGCCTAGAGAGGGCCTAGAGAGTGCCTAGAGAGGTCCTATAGAGGACCAAAAAAGGGCCATAGTGAGGTCATAGGAGGGCTTAGATGGCACCATATAGTTGGTTCATAGTGAGGGTCAAAAGGGCCTAAAGGGAACCATATAGATGGTCAAAGTGAGTGCCTAGAGAGATCTGAGATGGGACCATAGAGACATACATAGTGAGGACCGATATTGGACCTATAGAGGACAATAGAGACGGTAATAGTGAGGACATAGAAGGTGCCTAGAGAGAACCGTAGATACAGCAATAGCAAGGTCTAGATAGGACCATAGAGACGGCCATAGTGAGGGCCAAGAGAGGGCCTAGATGTGACAATTGAGACGGCCATACTGAGGCCTCGAGAGGGCCTAGATGTGACAATTGAGACGGCCATACTGAGGGCCTCGAGAGGGCCTAGATGGGACCATAGAGACGGCCATAGTGAGGGCCTACTGAGGGCCTAGATAGAACAATAGAGACGGCCATAGTGAGGGCCTAGAGAGGGCCTAGATAGTACCATAGGACGGTCATAGTGAGGACCTACAGAGGGCCTAGATGAGACCATAGAGATGACCATAGTAAAGGACTAAAGATATCCTAGACAGACCATAGAATGGTCATAGTTAGGGCCTAGTGGGTGCCTTGAGAGAATCATAGATACGGCCATAGTGAAGGACCAAGAGGCCCATATGTTACCATTGAGATGAACATAGGGAGGGATTAAAGAGGGCCTAGAGAAGACCATGGAGAATGCCTTAGTGAGGGACTAGAGAAGGCCTAGATAGGACCATAGAGACAACCATAGTGAGGTAATAGAGAGGCCAGAGTGGTCCTAGAAACTACCATAGAGACAGCCATATTGAGGGCCTAGAGAAGGCGTAGAGAGGGCCTAGACAAGTCCTATAGAGGACCATAGAGACGGCCATAGTGAGGGCATAGAGAGTGCCTAGAAAGGACCATAGAGACGACCATAGTGAGGTCCTAGAGAGGGCCTAGAGAGTGCCTAGAGAGGTCCTATAAGGATCAATTAAACAGCCATAGTGAGGGCCTTGAGAGGGACTAGAGTAGACCATTGAGTTGGCCACAGTGAGGGCCTAGAGGGGGCCTCGACAAGACCATACAGAAGACCATAGTGAGAGTCTAGAGAGAGCCTATAGATGTCCTAGAGTGGATCATAGAGACAACCATAGTGAGGGCCTAGCAATGGCCTAGAATTGACCATAGAGACGGCCATATTGAGGGCCTAGAAAGAGCCTAGAGAGTGTCTAAAGAGGTCCTATAGAGGACTAAAATGAAGGCCAAGTGAGGTCAAAGAGAAGGCCTGATGGGACCAAATAGACAGCCATAATGAGTCCTAGAAGGGCCCATTTGGGAACATATAGATGGTCAAGTGAAGAATGCCTCGAGAGGGCCGAGATGGGACCATAGAGACGTCCATAGTGAGGGCCTAGAGAGGGCCTACAGAGGACCATAGAAACAGTACTAGTGAGGGCCAAGAAGGTGTCTAGAAAGGACCATAGAAATGGCCATAGTGAGGGCCTAGAGAGGGAAGAGATGTGACCATTGAGACAGTCATAGTGAAGTCTTAGAGAGGGCCTATAGAGAAGCATAGAGACGACCATAGTGAGGGCCATGAGAGGTCCTAGAGAGGACCATAGAGACAGCTATAGTGAGGGCCTAGAGAGGGAGTAGAGAGGGCTTAGAGAGGTCCTATAGAGGATCATAGAGACAGCCATAGTGAGAGCATACAGAATGCCCAGAAGGGACTATAGAGATGACCCTACAGTCTGCCTAGAGGGGCCTAGAGAGCACCATACATACGGACATACTGAGGGCCTAGAAAGGGCCTAGATGTCACCATTGAGACAGCCATAATGAGGGACAAGCAAGGACCTAGAGAACACCAATGGAGACGGCCATAGTAAGGGCCTAGAGAGGGCCTAGAGAGGGCCTAAAGATGACCATAGATACGACAATAGTGAGGCATAGAGAGTGCCTAGAGAGGACATATAGATGACCATAGAGACTACCATAGTGAGGGCATAGAGAGTGCCTAGAAAGGACCATAGAGACGACCCTACAGTGGGCCTAGTTTGGGCCTAGAGAGCACCATAGAAACAGCCATATGAGGGCCTAGAGAAGCCCTAGGTGGGATCATATAGACGGCCATATTGAGGGCCTAGAAGGGCCTAGATTGGACCATAGAGATGGTCATAGTGAGGGCCAAGTGGGTGCCTTGTGAGTACCATAGATATGGCCAAAGTGAGGGCCTAGTGAGGGCCAAGATGTGACCATTGAGAAGAACATAGTGAGAACCTAAAGAAGTCCTTGATAAGACCATGAGATGGCCATAGTGAGGGCATAGAGAGTTCCTAGATAGATCATAAAGACGAATATAGTGAGGGCCGAGAGAGAAATAGAAAGGGCCTAGTGAGGTCCTAGAGAGGATCATAGAAACAGCCATAGTAAGGCCTAGAGAGAGCCTAGAGAAGACCATCAATCCAGCAATAGTGAGCACCTAGATAGGGCCTAGAGAGGACCATACAGCTGACCATAGTTAGAGCCTAGAGAGAACCTATAGAGAGTCCATAGAGGTCCTAGAGTAGACCATAGAGACAGCCATAGTGAGGGACTAGCGACGGCTTTAGATGACCATAAAGATGGCAATATTGAGGGCCTAGAGAGGGCCTAGAGAGGGTCTATAGAGGTCCTATAGAGAACCAAAAAGACTGCCATAGGGAAATCATAGTGAGGTCCTAGAAGGGCCCAGTTGGGACCATATAGACGGTCATAGTGAGTGCCTAGAGAGGGCCGAGATGGGTCCATGGAAACGTCCATAGTGAGGGCCTATAGAGGGCCTATAGAGGACCATAGAGACGGTAATAGTGAGGCCTAGAAGGTGCATAGATATGGCCATAGTGAGGTTCTAGAGAGGGCCTAGAGAGGACCATAGAGATGACCAAGTGAGGACTTAGAGAGGGACTAGAGAGGGCCTAGAGATTTTCTAGAGAGGACCATAGAGATGGTCATAGTGAGAGCATAGAGAGTGCCTAGAGAGGACCATAGAGACAACCCTGCAGTGTTCCTAGAGCAACCTAGAGAGCACCATAGAGACGGCCATAGTGAGAGCCTAGAGAGGGCCTAGTTGGGATTACAGAGACGGACATTTTGAGGGCCTAGAAGGCCCTAGATGGGACCATAGAGACGTCCATACTGAGGGCCTAGAAAGGGCCTATAGAGGACCATATAGACGGACATACTGTGGGAGTAGAAGGTGCAAGAGAGGACCATAGATATGGCCATAGTACCTAGAGAGGGCGCTAGAGAAGACCAATGGAGATGGCAATAGTGAGGGCCTAGAGAGTGTCTAGAGAGGATCATTGAGACGACCATAGTGAAGGCCTAGAGAAGGCCTAGAAAGGGCCTAGAAAGTCCTAGAGAGGACCATAAAGAAATCCCTAGAGAAGGCCTAGAGAGGGCATACAGAGGTCTTAGAGAGGTCCTGTAGAGGATCATAGAGACGGCCCACAGTGAGGACATAGAGAATGCCTAGAAAGGACCATAGAGACGACCCTGCAGTGAGACTAGTTTGGGCCTAGAGAGCACCATATAGATGGCCATAAGTGAAGGCCGAGAGAGGGCCTAGTTGGGATCATAGAGACAGCCATATCAAGGGCCTAAAAGGCCCTAGATGGGACCATAGAGATGGCCATATTGAGGGCCTAGATAGGGCCAAGATGTGACCATAGAGACTGCCATAGTGAGGGCCTAGGGTGGGACTAGTGAGGACCATAGAGATGTCAATAGTGAGGGCCTAGACTGTGCCTAAAGAGGACCATATATATGTCCTTAGTGAGGGCATAGAGAGGGCCAAGATGTGTCAATTGTGATGGCCATAGTGATGGCCTAGGGAAGGCCTAGAGGTGACCATAGTGTTGGTCATAGTGAGGGCCTAGAGGGGCCCTAGCTGGGACATAGAAACGGCATAGTGAGGACATAGAGAGTACCATGGAGATGGCCTTAGTGACTGCATAGAGAGGGCGTAGAAAGGACCATAGTGAGAGCAAGAGTGAGGGAATAGAGAGGGCCTAGATAGGACGATAGAGACGGCCATAGTGAATGCCTAGAGAGGGCCTAGAAAGGACCATAGAGATGATCATAGTGAAGGCCTAGAGGGTGCCTAGATAGGACGATAGATACGGTCATATTGAGGGCCTAGATATGGCAGAGATGATACCATAGAGACTGCCATATAAGGGCTTAGAAAGGGCCTAAAGAGGTCCTATATAAGACCATAGAGACAGCCATAATGAGGGCCTAGAGAGGACAAAATAGAAGATGATAGAGAAGGCATAGATGCAGCCTAGAAAGCACCATAGTGATGTCCATAGTGAGTACCGAGAGAAGGCCTAGAGAGGACCATAAAGACGGCCATAGTGAGGGCATAGAGAGGTCCTATATGTGACTATAGAGAAGGCCATAGGGAGGGCCTAGATAGTTTCTAGAAAGGAACACAGTCATGAATCTACAGTGGGTCTTGATGGGGCCTAGAGAGCAACATAGAGAAGGCCATACTGATGGCCTAGAGAGGTCCTATGTGGAATCATAGAGAAGGCCACATTGAGGGTCTAGAAATGTCTATAGAGGGCCTAGAGAGGTATTATAGAGGATCAAAAAGACCGAATAATGAGTTCATAGATAGGGCCTAGATGGCACCATATAGACTGCCATAGTGAGGGTCTAGAAGGGCCTAGTTGGGAAAATAAAGAAATCCATAGTGAGGGCCTAGAGAGGGCCTAGAGAGGAACCAAGAGACAGTAATACCGAGGGTCTAGAACGTGCCATGAGAAGACCATAGATATGATCATATGGAGGGCCTAGAGAGGGCCTACAGATGACCACAGAGACGACCTAGAAGGGCCACGATGGGAACATGGAGATGATCATATTGAGGGCCAATATAGGGCCCAGATGTGACTATTGAGATGGCCACAGTGAGGGCCTAGAGAGGGCCTAGATAGATCCTATAGTGGACCATAGAGACGGCCATAGTGAGGGCTGAGAGAGGATCTAGAGAGGACAAGAGATGACGATAGAGAGGGCATAGAGTGAGCCTAGATAGCACCATAGAGACGTCCATAGTGAGTGCCTAGAGAGGGCCTAGAGAGGACCATAATGATGGTAATAGTAATGACCTAGAGGCTGTCTAGCTAGGAACATAGGTAGGGCCATAGTGAAGGACTATAGAGGGGCTAGATGTGACCATTGAGATCGCCATAGTGAGGACCTAGAGTGGCCTAGATAGGACCATAGATACGACCATAGTGCATGCCTAGGGAGGGCCTAGAATAGACCATAGAAATGGCCATAGTAAGGGCCTAGAGAGAGCCTAGAAATGTCCTGGAGAAGACCATAGAGACAGCCATAGTGAGGGCATTTTGATGGCCTAGAGAGGACCATAGATACTACCATAGTGAGGTCCTAGAGAGGGCCTAGAAAGAGCCATAGAAACAGCCATAGTAAGGGCCTAGAGAGGACCATAGAGACGGTCATAGTGAGGAACTATACAGGGGCTTGATGTGACTATTGACATGGTCATAGTGAGGACCTAGAGAGGGCCTAGATTGGACCATAGAGGCAGGCATAGTGAAGGCCTAGAGATGGCCTAGAGAGGACCATAGAGATGGCCTTAGAGACTGAACAGAGTGGACCTAAAAAGGACCATAGTGAAGGCCATAGTGAGGGCCTAGAGAAGGACAGATGTGATCATTGGACTGCCATAGTAAAGTTCTACAGCGGGCCTAGAGAAGACCATGGAGATGGCCATAGTGAGGGCCTAGAGACGGCCTAGATAGGACAATATAGACGACCATAGTGAGGGCCTAGAGAGGCTTAGAGTAGTCCTAGAGAGGGCCATAGAGACAGCCATAGTGCGGGAAGAGAGGGCAAATGGAGGGCCTAGAGAGGTGTTAGAGAGGACCATAGAGACAGCCGTATTGAGGGCATAGAGAGAGTTTAGAGAGTGCCTAGAGAAGTCCTATAGAGGACCACAGAGACGGCCATAGAGAGGGCCTAGAGAGGGCATAGACTGGACAAAATAGATAACGATAGAGAAGGCATAGAGGGAGCCTGTATAGCTCCAAAGAGACTTCCATAGTGAGTGCCTAGAGAGGGCCTAGGAAGGATCATAAAGACTACCATAGTAAGGATATAGAGAGGTCCTAGATGGGACCATAGACACGGCCATAGTGAGGGCCTAGATAGTTCATAAAAAGGAACATAGAGATGACCCTACAGTGGCCTAGAGGGGGCCTAGAGAGAACCATAGAGATGTCCATAGTGATGGCTTAGAGAGGGCCTAGGTGGGATTATAGAGACGACCATATTGAGGGCCTAGAAGGGCCTATAGAAGGCCTATTGAGGTCCTATAGAGGACCAAAAAGACGGCCATAGTGAGGTCATAGGGAGGGCCTAGATGGCACCATATAAATGGCCATAGTGGTGGCCTAGGAGGGCCTATTTAGGAAAATAATGACGGTCATAAGAAGTGCCTAGAGAGGGCTGAGATGGGACCATAGAGACATCCATAGTGAGAGAGGGCCTATAAAGGACCATATCGACGGTAATAGTGAGGGCCTAGAAAGTACCTAGGGAGGACCATAGCTATGGCCATAGTGAGGGCCTAGAGTGGGACTAGACCGGACTTTAGACACGACCATAGTGAGGGCCTAGAGAGGGACCTGAGAGGGCCTAGAGAGATCTTAGTGAAGTCCATAGAGACAGCCATAGTGAGGGCCTAGAGAGGTCCTATAGTGGACCATAGAGACGGCCATAGAGAGAGTATAGAGAGTTCCTAGAAGGGACCATAGAGACGACACTACAGTGGGCCTAGAGGGGGCTAGAGAGCATAATAGAGATGGCCATATTGAGGGCATAGACAGTGCCTAGATGGTATCATAGAGACGGCCTTAGTGAGGGCCTAGAGAGTTCCTATAGAAGACCATAGAGTTTGTAATAGTGAGGGTCTAGAAGGTGCCGAGAGGGTACCATAGATATGGACATAGTGAGGGCATAGAGAGTGCCTATAATGGACCATAGAGACGACCTTACAGTGAGCCTAGTTTGGGTCTAGAGAGCACTATAGAGGCTGCCATAGTGAGGGCCTTGAGAGGGCCTAGGTGGGATCATTGATATGGCCATATTGAGTAGCTAGAAGGACCCAGATGGGACCATAGAGACAGCCATATTGAGGGCCTATATAGGACCGAGGTGGGACCATAGAGCCTGCCATAGTTAGGGCGTAGAGAGGGACAAAAGAGGACCATAGACATGGTAATAGTGAGGGCCTAGAGGGTGCCTAGAGAGGATGATATATATGGCCATAGTGAGGGATTAGAATGGTCCTAGAAGTGACTATTGAGATGGCCATAGTGAGGGACTAGAGAGGGCCTAGATGTGACCATTGAGATGGCCATAGTGAGGACCTAGAGAGGCCCAAATGGGACAATTGAGACGGCCATAGTGAGAGCCTAGAGAAGATAGTTGAGACGGCCATAGTGGAGGTCTAGAGAGGGCCTAGAGGGAACCAAAAAGACAGTCATAGTGAGTGCCTTGTGGGTACCTTGAGAGAGCCTAGAGAGGTCCTAGAGTGGAACTTAGAGACAGCCATAGTGAGGGCCTAGAGGGGGCCTAGAGAGAGCCTATATAGGTCCTAGAGAGGATCATAGAGTCAGCCATAGTGAGGGCTTATAGACGGCATAGAGAGGACCATAGAGAGTCCATATTGAGGACCTAGAGAGCACCTAGACAGGGTCTAGAGAGTTCCTATAGATGACCAAAAAGACGGCCATAGTGAGGTCATAGAGAGGGCCTCGATGGGATACTATAGACGGTCATAATGAGGCCTAGAAGGGCCTGGTTGGGACCATATAGATGGTCATAGTGAGTGCCTAGAGTGGGCCGAGATGGGACCATTGAGATGGCTATAGTGAGGACCTAGAGAGAGCCTAGATGGGACCATAGCGACTTCGATAGTGAGGGCCTATAGAGGCCCTAGATAGGACACTAGAAATGAACATATTGAAGGCCTAGAGAGGGCCTAGAGAGGGCCTAGATGGGATATAGAAACAGCCATAGTGAGGGCCTAGAGTGGACCTAGAAAAGACCATCGAGATAGCCAAAGTGAGTGTCTGGAGAGGACCTTAATAGAACCATAGAAATGGTCAAAGTGAGGGCCTAGTTGGTGCCTAGAGAGAGCCTAGAGAGTCCTAGAGAGGACCATAGAGAGAGCCATAGAGTGGACCTAGAAAGGGCATAGAGTACAAAAGAGACCACAATAGAGAGGGCATAGAGGGAGCCTAGATAGCACTATAGAGATGGCCATTGTGAGTGCCTAGAAATGGCCTAGAAATGGCCATATTGAGAGCATAGAGAGGATCTAGATGGATCATAGAGACTGCCATAGTGAGGGTCTAGATAGGGCCTAGAGAGGACCATACAGATGGTAATATTTAGGGTCTAAAGGTTGCCTAGAGAGAGCCTAGAGTGATCATAGAGAACCAAAGAGACAACCATAGTGAGTGCCTAGAGACGGCCTAGGGAAGACCATAGAGATGGCCATATTTAGGGCCTAGAATGAGCCTGGAGAAGGCCTAAAGAGGTCCTATAGTGGATCATAGAGATGGTCATAGTGAGGGCCTAGAGAGGGGCTAGATGTGACCATTGAGATGGTCATAGTGAGGACCTAGAAAAGGCCTAGATGGGACCATAGAGGTGGGCATAGTGAAGGCCTAGAGATGGCCTAGAGAGGACCATAGAGATGGCCTTAGTGACATAATAGAGTAGGACTAGAAAGAACCTTAGAAACAGCCATAGTGAGGTCCTAGCGAGGGCCTAGAGAAGACCATGGAGACAGCCATAGTGAGGGCCTAGAGAGGTCCTAGATAGGACAATAGAGATGACCATAGTGAGGGCCTAGAGAGGGCTTAGAGAGGTCTTAGACAGGACGTTAGAGACAACCATATGAAGTTATAGACAGGGCCTAGGGAGGGCCTAGAGAGGTCTATAGAGGTCCCTAGTAATGGCCATAGTGATGGCCTAGACTGAGCACAGAGAGGACAAAACAGATGATGATAGAGAGGGCATAGAGGGAGCCTAGATAGCACCATAGAGACGTACATAGTGAATATCTAGAGAAGGCCTAGAGAGGACCATAAAGATGGCCGTAGTGAGGCCATAGAGAGGACCTAGATGGGACCATAGTGACAGACATAGTGAGTGCCTAGAGAGGTCCTAGGTGGGATCACTGAGACAGACATATTGAAGGCCCAGAAGGGCCTAGATAGGACCATAGAGAAGGCCATATTGAGGGGCTAGATAGGGCTGAGATGGGACCATAGAGACTGCCAATGTGAGGGCCTATAGAGGACTGGAATGGACCATAGAGATGGTAATAGTGAGGGCCTAGAGGTGCATAGAGAGGACCATACATACGGCCATAGTGAGGGCCTAGAGAGGGCCTAGATGTGACCATTGAATGGGCCATAGTGAGAGCCTAGAGACTGCCTAGATGGGACCATAGAGGCTGGCATAGTGAAGGCCTAGAGATGGCCTGGAGAGGACCATACAGATGGCTTTAATGACTGAATAGAGTGGGCCTAGAAAGTATGCTAGAGATGGCCATAGTGAGGTCCTAGAGAGGGCCAACAGAAGACCATGGAGACGGCCATAGTGAGGGCCTAGAGAGGGCCAAGATAGGACCATAGAGACGTCCATAGTAAGATCCTAAAGAGGGCCTATAGAGGACCTAGAGAGAGAATAGAGAGGTCATAGAGAAGACCATAGAGACAGCCATACTGAGGGCCTAGTGATGGCCTAGAGAGGACCATAGAGACAGCCAAAGTGAGGGCCTAGAGAGGGCCTAGAGAGGACCATAGAGACAGCCACAGTGAGGGCCTAGAGAGGGCCTAGAAAGAGCCTATAGAAGTCCTAGAGAGCACCATAGAGTCATCCATAGTAAGGACGTAGAAAAGGCATAGAGAGGACAAAAGAAATGACAATAGAGAGAGCATAGAGGGAGCCTAGATAGCACCATAGAGGCAGTCATTGTTTGTGCCTAGAGAGAGGCTAGGTGGGACCATAGAGACGCCCATATTGACTGCCTACATAGGGCCTAGAGTGAATGATAGATACAGCCATAGTGAGAGTCTAGAAAGCGTCTAGATAGGACCATAGAGACGAACATAGAGAGGTCCTAGAGACCGCCTAGAATGGTCCATAGAGACGGCAATAATGAGGGCCTATAAGGGGCCTAGAGAGGATCAAAGTGATGGCAGTAGTGAGGGCCAAAAGATGGCCTAGAAAGCACCATAGAGAAGACTATAGTGATTGCCTAGTTACGGCCTAGAGAAGATCATAGAGACGGCTATAGTGAAGGACTAGAGATAGCCTGGATGGGATGATATAGATGGGCATATTGAGGGCAAAGAAGGGCAGAGATGGGAAAATAGAGACTGCCTTCTTAGGGCCTAGAGAGGTCGTAGAGAAGATATAGAAATGGCCATAGTCAGGGCCTAGAGAGGGCCTAGAGAGAACTATAGAGATGGTCATAGTAAGTGCCTAGAGAGGGCCTAGAAAGGACTATAGAGATGACCATGATGAGGGCCTAGAGAGGGCCTAGATGGGACCATAGAGACTGCCATATTGAGGGCCTAGAGTGGGCCTAGATGGGACCATTGATACCACCATACTGAGGGCCTAGATAGGGCCAAGAGAGGAACATAGAGATGGCCATAGTGAGTGCCTAGATGTGGCCTAGTGAGTACCATAGATAGGGCCAAAGTGAAGGCCTCTAGGGGGCCTAGAGTTCACCATAGAGACGTCCAATGTAAGAGCCTAGAGAGGGCCTAGAGAGAACCATAGAGACAGCCATTGTGAGTGCTATGAGAGGGCCTAGAAAAGACTATAGAGATGGCCATAATGAGGTACTAGAGAGAGTCTAATTGGGACCATAGAGACAGCCATATTGAGGTCTAGATAGGGCCTAGAGAGTACCATAGAGATGGCCATAGTGAGGGCTAAGATAGGTCCTAGAGTGGACCATAGAGACACCCTAATTGAGGGCATAGGGAGAGCATAGAGAGGGTCTAGAGAGGTCCTAGAGAGGAGCATAGAGACAGCCCTATTTAGGGCCTAGAGTCATATAGAGAGGACCATAGGGACGGCCATAATGATGGCCTAAACAGGGTTCAGAGAGGGCCTAGAGAGATCTTAAAGGGGATCAGAGAGATGGCTATAGTGAATGCCTAATGGTAGCCTATTGACGACCATAGAGATGACCATAGAGAGGGCCTAGACGGGGCCTAGAGAGGGCATAGAGAGGGCATAGAGAGGGCCGTAGACATAGCCTATTTGAGGGCCTAGAGACGTCCTAGATTGGACCATAGAGACAGCCATAGTGAGGACCTTGTGGTGGACTAGAGAGGACCTTAGAGATGGCCATAGTGAGGGCCTAGATTGGGCCTAGACAAGAAAATAAAGATGGCCATAGTGAGGGCTAAGAGTGTGCCTAGAGAGGCCTAGATAGGACCATAGAGATGACAACAGTGATGGTCTAGAGTGTGCTTAGAGTTGACCTTAGAGACAGCCATAGTGAGGGACTAGATAGGGCATTGATAAGACAGTAAAGACTCTTAGAGTTCTGGCATAGAAAGAGCTAGAAAAGACCATAGATTTGACCATAGAGAGGGCCTAGAGAGAGCCTAGAGAGGACCTAGAGAATTCCTATAGGGGACCATAGATACAGCCATATTGAGGGCCTAGGGAGAACCTAGAAAGTGCAAAGATAGGTCCTAGAGATGACGCTCAAGACAGCCATAGTGAGAGTCTAGAGAGGGCCTAGATAGGACCATAGAAATGGCCATAGTGAAGGTTTAGAGAGGGCCTAGGTGGGACGATAGAAATGGCCATAGTAAGGCCCTAAAAGGGCCAAGATGGGACCATAGATATGGCCAATGTGAGGGCCTAGAGAGGTCCTAGATTGGACTATAGAGATTGCCTTGTTAGTGCCTAGAGAGGGCATAGAAAAAAATCATAGAGATGGCCATAGTCAGGGTCTAGAGGAGGCCTAGAGAGGACAATAGAGACGACCATAGTGAGTGCCTAGAGAGGGCCTAGAAATGACAATAGAGACAGCAATAGTGAGGGCCTAGAGAGGGCCTAGATGGGACCATATAGACGGCCATATTGAGGGCCTAGAGAGGGCCTAGAGAGGGACTAGAGAAGGACCAAGGAGACGGCCGTAGTGAAGTCCTAGAGAGGGCCTAAATACAACCATAATGATGACCATAGAGAGGGCCTAGAGAGGGCCTAGGAAGTTTCTAGAGAGGACCATAGAGACAGCCCTTGTGAGGGCCTGGAGAGACGGCCTCATGAGAATCAAAAAAGATGGAAATAGTGAGGGCCTAATGGGGACTAGAGACGAACATCGAAACAACCATAGAGAAGGCCTAGAGAGGTCCTATAGAGGACAATATTGACAGCTATAGTGAGGTCCTAGATAGGGATTAAAAGAAGCCTAGAGTGGTCCTATAGAGGACCATCGAGATGGCCATAATGAGGGTCTAGAGAAGGCCTAGATAGGACCATAGAGACGACCATAGAGAGGTCCTAGAGACAGCATAGGGAGGACCACATAAATGGCCCATAGAGAGGTCTTAGAGGGGGCCTAGAGAACACCATATAGATAGCCATAGTGAGGGCCTAGTTAGGGCCTACAGAAGACAATAGAGACGGCCATAGTTAAGGCCCAGAGAAGGCCTATATGGGACAATAGAGACAGCCATAATGAGGGCCTAGAAGAGTGCCGAAATGGAACCATAGAAAAGGTCATAGTGAGGACCTAGAAGGGTCCTAGAGCAGACCTCGTGACTCCCATAGTTAGGGACTTGTGAGGCCTAGAAAGGGTCTAGAGAGGGCCTAGAGATGCATAGAGAGGACCATAGGGACAGCCATAATGATGCCTAGAAAGGCTTAGAGATGGCCTAGAGAGGTCGTATAAAGGACCATAGAGACAGACAGAGTCTGGGCCTAGACATGTCTAGAGAGGACCATAGATGTGGCCATAGTTGAATGACAAGTGGGGGCTTAGAGAGGACCATAGAGAAGACCATAGAGTGGGTCTAGAGATGGCTTAGAGAGTGCCTAGAGAGGTCTTAGAGAGGACTGTAGAGACGGCCATAGTGAGGGACTAGTGAGGGGCTAGATAGGACCATATAGATGACCATAGAGAGTTCCTAGAGAGGGGCTAGAGAGGTTCTTGAGAGTATCATATAGACAAACATAGTGAGGGCCTAAAGATGGCCTAGAGAGGACCATAAGACAGCCATAGTGAGAGCCTATATGTGGCCTAGTGTGGTCCATAGAAATGACCCTAGTAAGGGCCTAGAGGGGCCTAGAGCTCACCATAGAGACAACCATTGTAAGGACCTAGAAAGGACCATAGAGATGGCCATAGTGAGGGCTAAGAGAGCACCTAGAGAAGACCATAGAAATGACGATTGAGAGCGCCTACAGAGGCCCAAGAGAGTACGTTAGAGACGACCATAATGTGGAGCTAGAGTGGGCCTAGAGAGGACAATAGAGACAGCCATAGTGAGGGACTAGAAAGGGCCTATAAATGACCATAGAGACGGTCATAGTGAGGGCCTAGACAGGGACTAGAGAGGACAATAGAGATGGCCATAGTGAGAGCTATAGAGATGTTCAAGAGAGGAACATTATAACAAACACATTGAGGGCTTAGAGAAAGCCTACTGAGGACCATAGAGACAGCCATATTGAGGGCCTAGAGGTTGCCAGAAGAGGACCATAGAGACTGCCATAGTGAGGGCCTAGAGAGAGACGAGATGGGACCATAGAGATGGTCATAGTGGGGGCCTACATAGCACCTAGATGGGACCATAGACAGGGACTTAGTGAGTGCCTAGATAGGTCCTAGAGTGGACCATAGAGACGGCCATAGAGAAGGCTATAGTGAGGGCATATAGAAGACCATAGAGACAACCATAGAGAGGGCCTAGGAGGGACTAGAGAGGACCATAGAGATGGACATAGTGAGGGCCTAGAGAGAGTCTAGAGAGGAAAATTGAGACGACCATACTAAGGCCTAGAGTGAGCCAAAAGAGGACCATAGATACGGCCATACTGAGGGTCAACAGGGTTCCTATAGAGGACCCTAGATACAGCCATAATGAGCTTCTAAATAGGCTTAGAGAGGACCATAGAGATTGCCATAGTGAGGGACAAGAGGGGGTCTAGATAGGACTAGGGATATGGACATAGTGAGGCCTAGTGGATGGTCTATGTGCGACCATATAGACGATTACAGTGAGCGCCTAGAGAGAACCTAGATAAGACCATAGACTCGTCCATAGTGAGAGAATAGATAGGACCATAGTTATGACAATAGTAGAGCCTAGAGAGGGCCTAGAGAGGACCATCGAAACTTCCATAGTGAGGGACTAGAGAGTACCATAGGGGAATGTCAAGGTACAGCATAAAGGGGCCTAGAGAAGGCCATGGAGAATCCATAGTGAGGGTCTAGAAAGGGCCTAGAAAAGACGATAGAGATGACCATAGTGAGGGCTATAGAAAGGGCCTATAGAGGACCATAGAGCCGACCATAGGAGAGATCCTAGAGAGGGCCTAGAGATAGCCTAGTGAGGTCCTAGATAGGACCTTAGAGACTGCCATAGTGATGGCATAGAGACAGGTTAGAAAGGACCATAGAAATGGCCATAGTGATGGCCTAGACAGGGCCTAGAGAGGACTAAAGAGAACGGTCATAGTGTGGACATAGAGAGGGCCTAGAAAGGACCATAGCGACGGCCTAGATTAGGCCTAGATTGGGCCTTGAGAGGACCATATAGACATCCATAGTGGGCCCTAGAGGGTGCCAAGAGAGGACCTAGATACTGTCTAGAGAGGACCATTGAGACTGACATAGTGAGTACATAGAGGGGGCCTAGAGAGGACCATAGAGATAGTAATATTGAGGGCCTATAGATTACCTAGATAGGACCATCAAGATGGACATAGGGCATAGAGGGGCCTGAGATAGGACCATTAGAGCAACCATATAATGGGGCTAGAGAGTTCCTATTTAGGACCATTGAGATGGCCATAGTGAGGGCCTAGTCAGTTCCTATAGAGGACCATAGAGACGGCCATAGTAAGGGTTTAGAGGGTGCTTAGAGAGGACAATTGAGATTGCCAGAGTGAGAGCATAAAGTGGTCCTAGATGGGACCATAGAGACGGCCCATAGTCAGGCCTTGAGAGGCCTATATGGGACCACACAGAAGGGCATAGTGTGTCCTAGAGAGACCTAGAGAGGACAATAGAGATGGCCATAGTGAGGGCTAAGAGAGGGTCTAGAGAAGACCATAGAGACGATCATAGAGAGTGCCTGAGAGGGCCTAGAGAGGACCATAGTGACGGCCATATTGAGAGGCTAGAGGGGACCTAGATAGCACCATAGAGATAGCCATAGTGAAGGCCTAGAGGCGGTGTAGACAGGACCATAGAGAAGGCCATAGTGAGGGCCTAGAGAGGGCATAGAGATTAATGATAGAGACATCGTAGTGAGGGCCTAAAGAGGGCCTAGATGGAACCATAGAGACAGCCATGTGAGGGTCTAGAAGTGCATAGATGGGACCATAGAGACATCCATAGTGAGGTCCTAGAGAGTGCCTAGCGAGGACCATAGAGATGGCCATAGTGAGTGCCTAGAGATAGCCTAGAAAGAGACTGCAAGATTGTGGGCCTAGAGAGGGCCTAGAGAGGACAATAGCAGCAACCCTAGTAAGGACAAAGAGAGGTCCTAGAGAGCATCATAGAGGCTGCCATAGTGAGGGCATAGAGTAGGCCTAGAATGGACCATCGAGACAGCCAAGTGAGGGTCTAGAGAGGTCCTTAGGAGGACAATAGAGACGGCCAGAGTGAGGTTATAAAAGAGAGGACCTTTGAGATGGCCACAGTGAGGGACTTGACTGGGCCTAAATGGGACCATAGAGATTTCCATAGTTGGGCCTAGAGAGAGATTAGCTAGGACCATATAATCGGACATGATGAGGGCTAAGAGAGGGCCTAGACAGGATGATAGAGACGGCCATATTGAGGGCCTAGAGAGCGCCTAGATTGAACAATTTAGATGACCATAGTGCCGGTCATTAAGAGCCTAGATGGGACCATAGAGACTGCCATTGTGAGGGTCTAGAGAGGGAATAGATAGGATCATAGATAAGGCCATAGTGAGGACCTACAGAGGCCTAGAAAGGACCAGAGAAACTTCAAGAGTGTGGGCATACAGGGGGCCTAGAGAGGTCTATATAGATGGCCATGGTGAGTGTCTAGAAGGGCCAAGAGAGGACCATAGAGACGACCATACTGAGGACCAATAGTGGGCCTAGAGAAGACCATAGAGATGGCCATACTGAGGGCCTAGAAGTTTCCTAAAGAGGACCCTCGAGACGGCCATAGTGAGAGTATAGATAGGGCCTAGAGAGGTCCTAGAGAGGACACAGAAACTGCCATAATGAGGGCATAGAGATAGCTGAGAGGACAATAGAGACCGCCATAGTGAGGGCCTAGAGACAACCTAGAAAGGACCATAGAATGGCCCTAGTGAGTGCCTAGAGAGGGTCTAGATAGGACCATAGAGATGGCCATAGTGAGAGCCTAGAGAGGGCCTAGAGAGGACCATAGAGACTTGCCATAGTGGAGGAACATAGAGATGGCTGGAGAGGACAATAGAGATGGCCATAATGAGGGCCTAGATAGGGTCTAGAAAGGACCTTGAGAAACGCCCCTAGTGAGTGCCTAGAGAAAGCCTAGAAGGGACCATTGAGATGGCCATAGTGAGGCCTTAAAGAGGTCTAGAGAGGATCATAAGAGGGCCATAGGGTGGGTCTAGAGGGTTCCTAGAGAGGACCTTATACAGCCATAGTGATGGCCTAATAGAGTCTAAATAAGACAATAGAGACTGCAATAGTGAGGGCCTAGAGGGGGACTACAAAGAACGATAGAAATGGCCATAGTGAGGCATAGAGGGGGAAAAGGATCCGAGATAGAGCAGACCAAGGAGGCTAGAGAGGCCC
>JAJTUV010004288.1:0-21602 GCA_021653895.1 Mastomys natalensis
GGAAAGTACAACTGTTTCTGCAATGAACTACACTTGTATGTTTGAACATATGCTTGTGTGTGTTCTGGAATATGTGTGTCCGTCTCTCCTTGTGTGTGTTTGTGTGTGTGTGTGATTGTGTATCTGCCCATAGTTTGGCTGAAACAAGGCAGCATCATTTTGCTGTCTCTGAGATGATGTAAGCACAGGATGGCAGGAACCAAGAAGTTTTCCTATACCTGTATAACTGCATTTTTGGGTCTCTGTCCTTCCACATGACTCTCTGCCTCAGTCACCTAGGAGCACCTCAGAATATTGTTCTGATCCAGTTTAAAGAACTCCTGTCCATGAAACATTTGTGGTTCATCAAGTTTCTGTCGATTTTAAACTATTTCTTCCCTTCTGAGCTCTCTGGTATAAACTGAGCCTATTGTCCCTTAATTCACCCCTACAGTAGCTATAAACATAGCAGGGGCATCGTTTTTCCTTCATGAATATCCCTTTTGGTATTCAGTGCTTACCCTTGGAGAGATTTGCATGCAGCACACTCTTGTTGATTATAGCATCTATTCAGTGGGCATAAATTTTCTGTGCACTGGTTTCTCTGGGGATTCACAGATAGAGGGGTTCACGAGTAGAACCCAGGGAGGTTCCTGCACTCCAGATATAATAAGAGCCTTCACTTCAATGGTAGCTAGATTCCCTAAAAGGCCTCTGTATAGTGTTCGATTCAGACATTGCTACACAGTTATTTTTCAATGTAATATATATGGACCATTGGAGAAATGTGGTGTTTTATTTTCACTCCAGCACAGTGTGTACTTCACAGTTCATTTGCAAGCCATATTTTAAATCTGACAAAAAATTCCAAGCCCAGGTGCTGTCTTGCCCTTCTTCTTTGGGGATAGAGGGAATGACCATAGCCCAAAGGTCATACTGGATTGTCCTGTTAAATAAAGCTGGTGTTTGCTGTATAGTTGACATGACAGGTCCTCACCAGGCCTTTGTCTCTTCCTGCCCTAGGTCTGAAATACTCCACCAGAAGCTCAAACAGGGCACAGACCAGGTCAAGATCTGCCTCAGTCACAACTCTTCACCAGGAGCACTGAGTGTGCAAAGGAAGTGAACCACCATTGCGTGTCATCCCTATAACCATGGCAATCTTGGGCTGCATTTTCTTCCATTCTTTGGTTTTCTATATGTCACAAGGTCTTTATTTTGTCTAGTCTCTGGACCAACAAGAGTCCGTGTTTGGAAGGCTTCAGACAAGTACTGAAGGTCATCAAGATCCGCTGGTCATCCAGGAGGAGCCTGAGAATGTAAATTTTTGCTTGTCATCATGAGTCATCAAGAATAATATCATGGAGATCAATCAAGCAAATTTTAAAGACTTTGAGATACCATCTGGAATAAGTCTCATGCTTTGCCTTGGGAGGACTTGTCCATCAGCCAACCTCCTACCAAAGTGAGGCATGCCCTCATTCATCTTGAAGACATTATTACCATCGTTGACTGCCTTTGCACTCTATTTCCAAGGCCAGCAACAGGCTGTAGGTCTGTGCTGCAAAATCTGCAGCTAAAGAATGCTTCTTAGCTTAATAATTGTGTTTTGGTTTTGGTTAGAGTTTTGATTGCTTTGAGTATATGTTTTTGTTGTTTTCATTTGAAGTTTTTGTTAATTATTTATCGTTTTCTGTTACTGAAATTAATTTGTTGGTTTGCTAAGTTTATATACTATATACATTTACTCCCCCACTTTAAGCTGGCATTGAATAAATTTAATGTATTCTTATGGATAAAAAAATTAATCACTATTTTTCCCTCATTAGAATCTTTTGTATTCATAGGTGGCTAAGTCTCATAACACTAAAGTATCAGGCAGCAATGAACCTCTTCAAGTAGCATGTGGCTTAGGTTTCATTATGAGTTCCCAGCCAGAATGAATTCTCAGAGCTACACAGAGAATTGTGCTTTTGATATGGATAGTGTGTCACAATCTGTGGATCCCAACTTCATGATGGATAAAGTATCCATGCTGTATGTATGTGGTCATGAATTTAGTTATGTTAAAAGGTACTACTATGTGGATGATCAAGTTGACCAAAAAAAGTAGAAACACAAGTGTATTTCTCTAATATGTCCCAAGAAATAAAAATATCCAATAAAGGAGTATTAAAGAAATCAGTACACACAGAGCTTATGCCTCTTGTTTTCTTGAAATATAACTTCATTTATAAATGCACAAGAGAGATGATGAATTCCAGGATGCATTGGGAGATATTGGTTATTTTTTAATTTTCTTTTGGGGGGGTGTTTTTTGGTTTGTTTTGCTTTTGTTTTGTTATTTTTATTGTTGTTGTTCTATATGCTAATGATGATTTTTTTTTTTTTTTTTGCTCTTCCAATGGACAATTTCATGCTTTTTTAAAAATTTGGTTGAGGTGTGTCTTTGTTTTTAAATTATTTCTTTTCTATGTCAGGGTGTTTTTTCCTGCTGCAGGTTTGTGAACTACATGTTCTAAGCAACTCAGGATGTTTTGTGAGCCCCAGACAGTTAGCCTCTTGAAGATTAGTTACCAGAGCCCTGCCAATATTTTCTGGCACAGTGATTGTTCACTCTGGTGTCCACCACCAACCTTTGGGTTCAAGACATCTCTTTTTACATCTTCTCTTTCCTGTTGGTTATAGCAGGAACTCTCAGGCAAGTGTGGGTCACAGAATCTCACCAGAATGTCAATAGGTCACATGGTTCTTTCAGTTACGTCTTGGCAGCCTGGTTAGTGCTTGAGATTCTATGTCATCTTGGAGACAGGGAAAGGTTTCTGCATGGTTTCTTCCAAGTCCTTTTTCTGAATGACCACTTCTTTCTGCTTCGGTGAGTTCTACAGTCTCTCCTCCAATCTTTACTGGTCCTAATCATTAGAAGACTGTATTTTTAATTGAAGCATACATACATGTGCATACACAAATGCACACACACACAAACTCACACACCTGAACACACATAAGAGTTGTGTTCAGTCATAGAAACATAGTACATTGCAGTACCATGTTTAATTTCACAGTAATGCTAATATAATTGAACACCCAGGATGGTATGGATAAATAAATAATAAACCTTGAATGGAATAAGTACACAGGGGGTATAGCATATAGACAGGAGTGTAAATGGTGTATTTTCCACTCATAAACTGAAGGCACAATCATGGTTCTTGGTCTACTATCAAAGCTTTTTTTAAGTTCTCAAGGCCGTGTACAGTAGGCTTGCTTCCCAGCAAAAGATCACATGATGGACTAGCCTCTTGCTGTTACTCACTGTTTTATACTACCCCCAATATGAGAAGCTTCATCCACTAGTACCTTCTTTGCCTTAGACTGAATGACTTCTGGTCCAAAACTAAGAGCCATGAACACTAGCAAATCCCTATAACTAGGATCCAAAGCAACATTTGTCTCTTCATTATGTGATTGTGTCAGGGATATTTTGAGTAAGACAAAGGTGACTAGCTGATGGTCAAATGCTTGCATGTATTATCTTACACTGAGCAATATTCCATGGAAGGGCTGTAGCACATTGATTATTTTTACTCCTTGGCTGATGGATGTCTGGACAGTTTCTCCTTCAAGCTGGTCTGAGAGGACCACTATAACACCAGTGTGCCCTAGAAGTTCCTTGGACATGTACTTCTTGTTATGGCATCGTTGGGTCAAAGGGAATAATGTTCTACTTTGTGAACATCTTTTCATGACTTTCCACAGGGCTACTCCATTTTGTACCACCAGACATGTCAGAAGATTCTCATTTCTCCCAAAATCCATTGAGGCTAATTTTTAGCTCACAGTGAGTGATTTTGAATATCAACAGTTAAAGAGTGCTACACTCAGAACACTGGGTGAGTGCTTAGGCTATCAGGAGCCTAAAGCAGTTGTCTGAGACAACCCTGTTTTCATGCCTCAGGGTAGCTCTAGGATGTCTGCTGGATGCATAGGCAACTCCAAACCAGTCAGTCTCTCAAGGAATAAAACTGAAGTCAAACACAAAGTTAAATGAGCCAAAAGTAGGCAAAGCTGGAAAGAAAATGGTATCAGGCAGTGAGGAAAACAACCTGGAATACTGAGAAGACACAGTGAGTCACTTGACTTTCCAGTGGTCAGTCACTGTTCATCCAGAGCAGAGAAGGGACATAAATCCTTAGCCAGCCTTTTTGACTCTCAGGCAGAAGTGCATGACACAGCAGCCATCTACTCACCTCCATTAACTATTTTTTGTTGATTTACTCCAAAGGTATTCACGGTGCTTCAAAAGACTTTCAGTCACTTGAAAATATGATTTCCTAACAGGTTATGTGTGCTTTTTGTTTAGGGACCTTAGTGGAGGTGCAGAATGATTGATTGTTGTATTTCAGAGCCTGGGGAACATATGGAGGTAGGGGACATTCAAGAGATCTCACAGTGGACCTGCCAGAATAGACTAGTCCTTTAAGAAAATTCCATGAGTCTGTGCCACAAAGTTGTATGCAAGATTCATCAGTGATGACTTCTCACTGCATTTTTTTTTTAATTTGATACTTTATTTACATTTCAAATGTTATCCTCTTTCCTGGATTCCCTATGAAAACTCAATATACCATCCCCTAAGTCCCTGCTTCTTTGTGTGTGTCCCTCCACCTACCCACCCACCCACTTCTACTTCCCATCCTGGCATTCTGCTACACTGGGGCATTGAGCCTTCACTGGACCAAGGGCCTCTGCTCCCATTGATATCCCACAAGGCCATCCTCTGCTACATATGCAGCTGGAGCCCAGGAGCCCTCCATCTGTACATATAGGTTTTTGGTTTAGCCCCTGGGAGCTAAGGGGTCAGATTGGTTCACATTGTTGTTCCTCCAATGGAGCTGCAAACCCCTTCAGCTCCCTGAGTACTTTCACTAACACCTCCATTGGTGACCACATTCTCAGTGCAATGGTTGACTGCAAGTATCCTCCTCTGTATTGGTCAGGCTCTGTAAGATCCTCTCAGGAGACAGCTAGATCAGACTCCTGTCAGAAAGTGTTCTTAGCATCAACAATAGTGTCTGGGTTGGGTAACTGTGTGTGAGATGAATCTCCAGGTGGGGCATTTCCTGGATGGTCTTTTCTTCAGTCTCTGCTCCACAATTTTTCACTGTATCTCCTCCCATGGGTATTTTGTTCCCCTTCTAAGAAGGCCGAAACTATCCACATTTTGGTTTTCTTTCTTTTTTGAGCTTCATCTGGTATTTGAATGATATCTTGAGTTTTCTGAGCTTTGGGGATAATATCCATTGATCAGTGTGTGAATACCATGTATATACCATTGTGATTGGGTTACCTTGATAAGGATGATATTTTCTAGTTCCATCCATTTGCCTAAGAATTTCATGAAATCATTGTTTTTAATAGTTGAGTAGTACTCCATTGTGTAAATTTGCCACATTTTCTGTATCAATTCCTCTGTTGTAGGGCATTTGGTTTCTTTCCAGATTTTGACTTTTATAAATAAGGCTACTATGAACACAGAGGAGCATGTGTCCATGTTATGTGTTGGAGCATCTTTTTGGTATATGTCCAGGAATGGTAAAGTTGGATTTTCAGGTACTACTATGTTCAGTTTTCTGAGGAACTGCCATACTGATTTCCAGGGTAGTTGTAGGTGCTTACAATCTCATCAAAAATGGAGGAGTGTTCCTCTTTCTCTGCATCCTCACCAGCATCTACTGTCACCTAAGTTTTTGATCTTAGCCATTTTGACAGGATTGAGGTGGAATCTGAGGGTTGTTTTGATTAGCATTTCCGTGAAGAGTAAGGAATTTGAACATTTCTTTAGGTGCTTCTCAGCCATCTGGTATTCTTCAGTTGAGAATTCATTGTTCAACTCTTTACCCAATTTCTTAATATGGTTATTTGGTTCTGGATTTTAGCTTCTTGAGTTCTTTGTATTTATTGGATATTAGCACTCTTTCAAGTGTAGAGTTAGTAAAGATCATTTCCCAATCTGTTGATTGCATTTTTTTTCCTATTGACAGTGTCCTTTGGTTTTCAGAAGTTTTGCAATTTTATGAGTTCCAATTTTTCGATTCTTGATCTTAGTGCATTACCAGTGATGTTCTGTTCAGGAAAATTTCCCCTATGCACATGTGCTCCAGGTTCTTCCCCATATTTTCTTTTATTAGTTTCAGTGTATCTGGTTTTATGTGGAGGTCCTTGATGCACTTGGACTTGAGCTTTGTAAAAGGAGGTAAAAATGGATCAATTTGCATTCTTCTACAAGATGACTGCCATTTGAACCAGCACCATTAATTGAAAATGCTTTCTTTGTTTCTCTGGATGATTGTAGCTCCTTGGTCAAAGATCAAGTGACCATAGGTGTATGGGTTCATTTCTGGGTCTTCACTTCTGTTCCATTGGTCTACCTGCCTGTTTCTGTACCAATAGCATTTTTTTTTTATCATTATTGCTCTGTAATCCAGGTTGAGGTCAGGGATATTGATTCCTCAGATATTCTTCTATTGTTGAAAATAGCTTTTGCTATCCTGAGTTTTTTTTATAATTCTAGATGAATTTGCAAACTGTTCTTTCCAACTCTATGAAGAATTGAGTTGGAATTTTGATAGGGATTACATTGAATCTGTAGATTTCTTTCTACAAGATGGCCATTTTTAGTATATTAATCCTGCCAATGCACGACAATGGAGATCTTTCCATCTTCTGAGATCTGCTTCAATTTCTTTCTTCAGAGTCTTGAAGTCCTGTCATACAGATCATTCACTTGCTTCGTTAGAGTCATCTCAAGGTGTTTTATATTCTTTGTGACTATTGTGAAGGTTGTCATTTCCCTAATTACTTTCTCTTCTGAATGTCCTTTGAGTAGAGAAAGGCTACTGATTTGTTTGAGTTAATTTTCTGTCCAGCCACTTTGTTCCAGTTGTTTTTCAGGTTTAGTAATTCTCTGGTGGAATTTTGGGGGTCACTGAATCATACTACCAAATATATCATCTGCAGATAATGATATTTTCCTTTCCAATTTGTATCCCTTTGACCTCCATTTGTTGTCTAATTGCTATGGCTAGGATTTGTGCACTCTATTGAATAGGTGGGGAAAAAGTAGGCAGCTTTGTTGAGTCTCTGATTTTAGTGGGATTGGTTCCAGTTCCTCTCCATATTGTCTAATGTTGGCTACTGGTTTGCTGTATATTGCTTTTAGAATGTTTAGTTATGGGCCTTGATTCCTGACTTTTCCAAGACTTTTATCGTGAAGTCTTTTGTCAGTTGCTTTCTCAGCAAGTAATGAAATGATCATGTGATTTTTCATTCTTTGAGTTTGTTTATTTAGTGGGTTATGTTGATGAATTTCCATATATTGAACCATCCCTGCATCTCTGGTCTACTTGATCAGGATGGATGTTTGTTTTGATGTGGTCTTGGATTTAGTTTGCAAGAATTTTATTGAGTATTTTTGCATCTAGATTCAGAAGTGAAATTGGTCTGAAGTTCTCTTTCTTTGTTGGGTCTTTGTGTGGTTTAGGTCCATTACATCCATATTTTCCAGTGTTGTTGAGTTTAGGTTTTTGTCGTAGAATTCAATCATTTATTTTGGAAAATTGGTCACATTTTTTCCCTCTGTTCACATCATACTCATCTGTGGCAGGTTTTGTGAGCAGACTATGATGGGTCAACTTGAAGTTAGCTAGAGGCTTTGTAAGGAGACCTTCTTTTTTTTTTTTTTTTTTTTTTTGATTATTGAAAGTTAAACATTATTAAGCCATCATGTGCCAAATACTAAGGTTTAAATTAATTTCAAAATGTATACAGGCTGTAATGAACTTAAAAATGAGAAAACTGGACTGAAACCTGCACAGAGATAAAAGTGCCTGATGGAACTGAATTAAAAATCAAGGGCCTTTTTACAAACTGTTTTCCCTCAGTACCCAGCATTCAATTGATTGACAATTATCTAGACCATTAAAGAGCAAATTTTAATAAAAAGCACTAGGTAACCCTAACAAATCTGTCTGTAAATTGAAACAATAGTTACTGAATCCATTGTTTTCTACAAATTAATTTTAAGCAAAGTGACCTCAGTGACAAATGCGTTTCATCAATTATTTAGATGTTGAAGCTCTTGCACTAAGTTTTTACAATCTGGTGAACACTGACAAACTATTTCTCCCACATAACTATAACCACACATTCCCAGACAGTATAAATATATGGTTGAAGTAACATTAATACACATCACCATTTTATCGATTACATAATAAAACAAATGACCAAGTATCCAATTATTAAGTTACATAGCTCAAAATGCAAAAAAAAAAAATATTTCTGCTCAGTTCATTAGCAGATCCCACTTTTTTCTTTTTTGCAAGAGATTGGCAAGAGAAGGGGAAAACCATAATTCAAACAAGTAGGAAAACTTCTGATAGTCATGAAAAACACAAGCATTTCAGAAATTTTGATTAAGAATTGATTAGTTACAACACTGAATCTCTATTTCTTAAAATATATTTACTAACTTAAAGAGCGTACTCTACATATTCTACACAAGACGAAGGCCACAGATTACTAAAAATATTTAATAGCCTCCTCTTGTTTCTTTTTCAGGCTCTCCATTAGGTTGCACTTCTGTGTGCAAACATTAAATTAATTATAAGACTTTTTGTCTGTAGACATTATTGATGATATGTGCTTCTGTAACAAAGTTGATTTTTCAAAAGGAGGTTTTTCAAAACAGCACAACATAAAGACAGAGACATTAAAATATCAGCACAAGAGTTAGTTTAAAAAAAAAGATGGCTAAGCAAACCTGTTGTCTTCTGGTGTAAATGTGGGAGATGTACACAGAGTGAGCAGGCAGAGAGGAGAGAAGCCTACAGTGTTGGAAATGACTGAAGGAATACACCATGGAAGGTCTAGAGAGTTCTTAGTTCCTGCAATTTTGGCTCTGTAGAATGCTAAAAATATACAGGTATTGTGCTGGGTATTTTGGCACCTACTCCTTCTATGTTCCTTATAGACTAATAATATTCTGGCACAGGAGTACATTAATGACATAACTCAATTCCTTATTTAGGAAAGATCAACTGTACAAATAATAAGCACATTTTAAATGCTGACCAGAAAAATCATTTGCTAAGTTTCCAAACATGTTGTTCATAGCCCACACATAGAGGTTGCAATTCTGTCAAGCTTGTGGCCTGGTAAAACTGGTTTTCAATATTCCTGTGGAGCTTCAGCAGACTTATTCAGTAAGCTGAGACATTGGGTAATTATGTATTACAAAACAGGTCCCATCTGAATTTCCACTTCCAAGGCAATGGCATCAGGCACCCCAGTTTTATTGAATACAACAGTTGTTTCTAGGACCACTGGAATCCTTGAATTGGAGTCTCATTTTTGGACAGTACTTCTCCAGATACAAAAGTTGCTTGCTGTTAAAAGCTCAGCACTGCTTTTGTCTTATGAACTGTACTTCATCTTCATATTTCATTCCACCTTCCATTAATGCTAGGGCAACAAGCACTGGAGCTCTGCCAAGGCCTGAAACATAAGGGACAGCAATACAGCAACCAGGTTCTTCAAGAAACTTAATCTCGACAAGACTTAACCAGTCATCCACAATCTGGTTGGATGGTGGTGCACCATCATCAAAAGGCCAGTCAAGATCATGAATGGTAAGGAGCCCTTCTTGAAGGCTTGCCCTTGTGTGGTCCAGCTTTTCTGGGCAGAGGTTGAGTCTTCCATTTAAAATTACAGACCTCAGGATCAAAAACTTTTGGAAGGGGAAACAATGTGTAAGGCGGGGCAGAAGAGCCTGGCTGAATCTAAGAACCTCGTAGACAGCATGGAAGACCCAGTGCCTTCCCCTGCAGCAGAATGATTGCTGCAAAAAGCCAGTCTTCTCTTTTGCCTGTCTGGTTACTGGAGGGATGTGTGTGCATTTATGTGTGCGTGTGTGTCTGTGTGTACATTCACGTGTTTTGAGATTGTATTTGTGCTGTCTGTGCTTGTATTTGTGGTATGGTTTTATGTATTCATGTGGGTGTATAAGTATGGATGTGAGCCTCTCATTATCTGTGATTGTGTGTTTGTGAATGTGTGTGTGTACCTGCGTGTGCACAAATGGCCATGTGTGTAGTTCTTTGTACAATACTGTCAGTGTGTATGAGCCCACATACATTCACATATATGAACTTACCCAGGTAAGGGTGAGCATATGCATACTCATGTTGAGCATATGTGTAGGTGTGGATGCCTGTATGAGCTTTTGAGAATGTGGTTGCTTGTATGTCTGAATGTGTGTGTTTATGTGTCTCTCTGTCTGTCTGTGTTTGTATGTGGTTTCTCATACACATATTTGTGTTTTTCTGCATATGTTTCTGTTCACTTGCTCATGGAAGGAACATCTTTAATAATGATTGTACCCACCTTAGATGAGGAAGTACTATGGCCGCTCAGGTTATTACCACTCTGTATCCATCGAACATGCATGAAGCCTCCCAACTTTTTGCATGTCCACCTGGAACAAAGGGACAAAAGAACCTGTAATTATAAATATAAAAAAATCTCAGGAGTTGTAGGGCAAAAAATATTCATTTACAATAAAATTATTGGAGGAAACAAAAGGAATGTGGTTCATGAAAGTTCAGAGGAGGCTGTTGTGGCAAATCAAGGTGCCAGGAGGGAGAGAGGCTGTCTGGGTGGTTGTGTCCCTTCTGTGTTCTGGGTGAATGGTAACAGCTCACGAATGATCAGGGGATTCACTATTTCCCCCTACAGCCTGTTTTCTTCTCATCCTCAATGCCAGCTAGCATTTCTTTCTACCTTTGCCTAAAACTGGCTCAGTTATCCTTGGTGGTGAAACTTGTCCTGGAGTTTGTTCTTTGTGAGATTCTGAGAAGCAGTGTGCTTGCAGCTGCTATCCAACACAAGCTGAGGTGTGAGAACAGGTCTGTCTCAGTGCAGTGCAGCCCACTTAGGCTCCTGATGTCTGCAGCACTCAGTCACTAATTACACTGTGCTTTTGTGTAACACACTGTGGTTTTATGTGTTCATACATACACTTCTGTGTGTATGATCACACTTGGTGTATGTATCTGTTCACACGTCTGGAGACACACACAGACACACACACACATACACACACACATGCTTATAATCCTCCCCCAATCAAAATTATCTACTGAACAAGAGCAGGACAGAATGGAGGAAAGACTTCAGTACCTTCTGAGGACGAGTTTGGTCACAAACATGGCGTAAAACTGCAGCATCATTTCAATGTCCTCCAAATTAACTTAGAAGCTCAGCCTGGGAGGAGGAGGCAAAACCAAGTGGGTCCCCTGTATCTTTGTCCTTTTTGAGTTCTTACCTTGCATGTTCTCAGCTTCCTAATTGTGGATGATCCATCATGGTATACTGTATGTTCATGATGCTACCAGACCAGAGCAAACCCCAATGCATCATAGTATCTCTTCAAATCTGTGTGAAGTGACCCCATATATCCAATGTCTAGAATTGAAGAATTATGTATTAGAGTGTGAGGACAGTTCCTCATCTCATGCTAGATAGTCAAGCAACTGGATCCCCCCAACCCGACAGTGTCTCTGCATTCACAAAAATGAAACCCTTTATTTTTTCAGAAATTGCTAGTGGGGGCACATCATGACTCTTTAAACCCCCCTAAAAAAGAGTAATTGTCCCCAATGACCCACTACCCTTAGGGAAAAATTTGGAAAAAAAACAGTTCTTGTGACGGTTAAATTTTCCATGATTTTTTTACCACTGGCTCAGATGTAAAAAACCTTAGGGGAAAAAATAGAATCAAAAAGGGATACTTTTATTATTAAAGCTAGGACCTTTTTTTGTTCAAGAACAAAACCATGGTAGTACTGGCTTTTCCCCGGAATCTCACTGAGGGTCCCTAGGAAAGGTTTTAATTTTATTTTTTATACCCCCCATTTTTCCCCCCAGCTTCCCGATATGACTTATTTAAAAATTGCTAATTTTATAAAATGCATTTTGAGGATTTAAAAGGGAGAATGACTGAGTTTTAAAATAAAATTTTTGACCGTGATTTTTTTAAAAATTTTTCAAAAATTTTCTTTTAAAAAAAAAATAATAAATAAACATTTCCTTTCTTAAAGGGAAAAGCCAATTGGGTGTTTTTCCCGTAAGAGAAACAAACAAAAAAACTTATCTTTCTTGCTTACCCCATTTTTTAAAAACTATAAAAACTTGCTTTTTTTGAATGTATGTGGGGTTTTTTAAAAATAAAAATGGTATTTTTTACCTTAAAACATAATTTAAATTTTCTTTAAAGTTTACAAGGGGTTAACAAATTTTTTTTTCATAATCATTTACTGAAAAAACTGAAACATATTTACATTTTAATTTTACATTTGCTTGAAAAAAAATTTTCCAGGATGTCAAACAAAGGAAGAAAGAATTAAAGCATTGTGGTGTCCCGGAAATTTTGTCTTCCACCCAAACGACTATGTGGGGTACATGTAAAGGGGTGTGAGAGGGGTTTTGGGGCATTTTTCCTATTTTTCAACAAATTTTTGTTTTCTTTTGTTGACATATGTGTGGAATACTTGGGGCCTGCCTTTTTAGAGCTTTGCGTAACCATTCAGTGTTGAAAAATTTATATATCTATCTGTAGGTTGTATACAGTATGTGTTGTGGTAAAAATGCATAATATTTGATGTAAAAAACTTATTGGGGTTTTTGCCCCATGCCCCATCATTCATTCAATTTTGGGTGTGTAAATTTTGTGTACTGTAAATTTTTTCTATTTCCTTTTTTCCACTGGCCCCATTTGACCTCCTTTGACAGAAGATAATCCCCATGGATTTGTTTGGAAATCTTGAATTAGCATCACAGGCAAGAAAAGAATGGCTAAAAGGAATGCCACAGTGGTCAACAAATGACAGCAATAGCCTTCCTGTAGACTAAATTTCTCTAACAGAGCACTATCAAGTGGTTTATATAATATGCCTGAAAAGAGCAATAAATTAGCAAAAAGCAAATCACTTAGGTCAATACTTAGGAATTCCAATGCATTAAACATAACACTGTTTAAACCGCTGTAGGAAGTAACAATTGTTTGTCTGGAAATTTTCAGGTAACTCGCTACACTCAGACTATGTTGAGAATGTTAGAAAATGAGAATCGGCTTAAAGCATGTGGCACAAAGGCACCATTCCCAAAAGTATCCAGGGCAGCATATGAACTACATTCGGCAAAGATAGTTGCCTCCCAACCCAGAAATTCTGATAATTCCAGCTAAGAGGGAAGGAATTATATATGGGATTCACTTTGTGAATGCTGTGACATACAACTGGACAACTACAACAAACATGACCCTTCCCAGGGAGCCATGACCTGAGCTTTCACATTGTTGTACTTGCAGCTGATGAGTCCTTGTACTGACCTCAGGTGGCCACAATATCAATGTGAAAGAAGACAAATTCAACTTCTCAAATAATCAATACTTACTGGCTCTTAGTGGAAAAAAAGAACCTAAGGATACTACTAAATTTACCATGTAGCCATGAAATCCCAACGGAGAGAATAATGATAGATATTAAGGAATAATCTGAACCACAAGGATGTCTGCAAATGATATGATTGGGGTGAAGTGGGTGTTCTAACAGAAATGAAAAAGAGAGGAGGTTATGCTAACTTTCAAGATGGATGACTCCTAAACTTATGGAGCATTGTTTCTGGGGACTCTTCCAGATACATGCTGACCATGTGTGTGGCGTGAAGGATGTTCAGATAAAAGTTCATCATCCACAATTAATTAAACCAATGTCCACAGACAGAACTTAGGTTCCTTCTCCTCTCTAAACGCCATTGAATAAATGGAATGACATATAAGAGTTTCAGAGGGATATCTGAAATATTGTAATTGTAAAATCTTTCTGTAAAAATACATTTTCAGAGAATTCTACTGCTGTACTGCTTTTAACTGCCTTCATTCATTTCTCAAGGTTAATAGGTCTGGATCAGGTCATTATTAGACATATCTGTTGTGGAGACTGTAAGAGCTGCTAATCATACCAAGCTGAGAACCTAAGAAACTTCACTACTTGAATTTATGCAAAAAGTGCCTCAGGGGATTGAAGAAGGAGGGGGGGGGGGGGGGGGGGGGGGGGGGGAACAAAGCTTTAAGTGATTTGGCTCAACAACCATTTCACAGCCCAAGGAAGCAATATCATATCCAGGTCAGTGCAGCTGGTGCATATGTGTCAGAAAAAGAGGAGGGAGCTATGGGATCCAGGAAAAAGTATCAAGAACACTCAGGATGCTAGAAATTAAGATCCTATGGTATATTGTGTATATTTTATATTATGTTACAAAATTTATTGTGTTCATCAAGAAGTGATTATCATCTTGTTAGGAAAAGAAACACTTGAGCAGAGGTACCATAGGGTCCAGATGGCAGGCAAGTGTGTTTCACACAGAACTGTTCGGGATTCCCTCTTGCTGAGCTTGGACGCAGGCAGGCTTCAGAGAAGGCAGAGGCACATCCATAGTTCTCTGCATTCAGGAGAAAAAGTTGAAGAAATAATTAATCCAGTTTTGATCTGCCATGTGATAATCTTTATAGGAGTTGAGTATAAAACAAAGTTCAAAGTCTTTTTTTGTAAAGCCTAGTAATATGTTTTCATTCCTTAGCCTTGGGAAGGCTTCACCTAAAAAGGCCCCTATTAGGCAACAGCAACCATTGTATCTATAGCCTGTTCCATCCGATATCTGCTTTCTACTCTATTTTCAAGGCTAGCCATCAGGTTTAGTTCATTGCTGCTAACTGCAGCAAGAGATTACTGCTCAACTGTTTGTTGGTTGGTTTGGTTTGGGTTATTTTGTTTGGTGTTTAGGCTTTTGTTCGGCATTGACTGAGGTTTGATATTTATTTTTCTTTCTTTTGTTCTGATCATGATTTTGGCATTTGCTGTGGCTTTATAACCCTGTCTATACTGACAAGCTGAGTAGAGATACCTTTAAGCCCCTATTAAGAGAAATGCTGCGGTTTTTGTGAATTAAAAACATCAAATGACTAAAGTCTTTGACATCTCTTGTCCATCAGGTTTGTTGTCACTCAGCTGTAGCCCCCAAATTCATAGACAGAGATGGATCTCTATGAGCTACAGGCACCGTGGGCTATCATTTGAATTCCCTCCTAGCCAGTTCTGAACAGTACTTTTAGGAGTGTGGATGTCATTGTGTACTCTGTTGTATACCCACTTAATGATGAAAGAGTTTCCAAACTGTATCCTTTAGGTCTATATTTAGATACCCCTAAAATATGTGCACACATTCACAATGTTCCTGATATAACATGCAGACCAAATTAATGAAGTCACAACTATATTGCTCTAAAGCCTCTTATGATATGATATTCACTCTGGGTGTATTCAGAAACCAGGAAAATCCAGAGCTATCTGCCCATCATTTCCTTGAAATACAGCCCTGGGTGATTGCTGTAAAAGTTTAAATAATGACTTCCCAGATAAAAGAGTTCTCAAAATTCCCATGTTGATAATTCCCAGACATGTTGAGACCTTTGTTTTCTTTTAGGTAATATTAATGTGCATACACAATTGGAGCTTATAAGGTGTTGCTTGTTTTGGAGTTTGTTGTTTGTTTTGGTTTTGTTTTGTTTGTTTTTGCTTTTTATATGTTTCTTCTTTCCCTGCTGATTCTGTGGTTTGTTTTTTTTTATGTTTGTTTTGTTTTGTTTAGTTGTTTGTAGGTGGGTTTTTTGTTCTTTGGTTTTTTCCTGTTTCTTTCTCCCTGCTGAATGGTCCATGCACCCACATGGCATGCAATCCTCCGAGTGCCAGAAGAGGGCATGGCTTTCACCTAGATCCAGAGTGATGGATTCCCTAACTGCCCTCTGTCCTCTTGTGGTTAGACAAATGCTCTTAATGAATAGCTTTCCTCTCCAGTCCCTACTTGAATGTTTGTGCTTCCAGACTTTTGTGGCGTTTTTAGTGAAGAATTACCCCACACCAAGATAGAAGTTACTGAGACCTTTAGTACAGGTGCCTGAAGGTGGCATGCTGTTTATTTTTTTTTTTTTTTTCTAGTTTTTCTTAGGTTACAGCACCCATGCAGTAACTCTTGTGGGTTCACGAGTATGTCTAGAATAACATATTTGGTCAGGTTTGGAGAGTGTTCAACCTCTCATCGAGGATAACAACACAGATTAGGCATAGAATGCCTAATGATGAAATGTTGAAGTTGAGAAGTTCCTCTTGGAAGGCAATGGTGGAGGAAAAGAATCACCATTTAAAGTCAGCTGACCAGTGTTGGGATGAGCTTCCAGACTATCCTGCCTGGTTGGAGCATGAAGCTGAGGTCACATGCCCTAGTGCGAGGGCATGTCTGTGCACAGCTTGGAATGGAGAGCGATGGTTGAAGTTGATCCTTAACCACAGTAGATTTCACTGGGTACTGAGGAAGTTATTCCTTCCAGTGAATCTTCATTCTTGTGAGTTCACCCTAGAACAGATCTCATTTCTGAACAACCATGAGTAAGAACTTAATGTGTGAAGGGAATAACAATCCCCGGCCTCTGCAAACTGAGCTAGTTAAGCCAGGCTTTAAGCAAGCAGCCTGAGAAGAATTGAGGGAGGGGTTCTGTTACACACTGTTGTTATCACTCTTTCTAAGCTATGGTGAACACAGGGGACACCTGTAAACAAACAGAAACCAATCACCATCCTGTGATATGGGTCTTCCTTGACCATCGGTCCATTCTGTGGAAGGAGCGTGGGTATGCTCACTGTTAGGTGCTCCGTAGCAGTGCTTGATCCTTTGAAAAATAATACCAATCAGGCAGATTAACCTGGCCTTCTACTCCGCCATTTGCATAGGTGAATAAACAGCTTGACCCAGCCTTTCAGATCTACTAAACTTTCCATAGATGCAGTGATGACTGAGGCCTTTCTTTCTCTTTCAGATAGACATCCCTAGTCTTGAAAACATTCTGTCAGCCTTTCTCCAAGGACCAATTTTAGCAGCCAAACTGACTACTGAGGTCTCATCTTGTTCCTTGCCTTTACTGTAGTAGCAGATGAATGGAAGTTACAGGCCTGAATGTAACTCAGGTAGGTGTTCATGCCCAGTGTAGGAACACCAGGTTGGGCGGGAAAGACGGGAGGGGTGGATGGTTCATGGAGCACCTTCACTAGAGGCAGGGGAGTGGGATAAGATAGGATCTTCATCTTGGCTTCTGCCTTCTTGAGCTGGTTATGCTCTCTCTTGGTACAATGTACCTAAACTCTCAGGTGTAAGAGTGGAAAACTCATGTAAGTCCTGTCCCAAAATTGATAGTTTTTCCTGGGCTAACCTCCTTTCAGCCATATAGGGTCACTATGACAGCTATCAAAGGTGGCAATTATGCTGAGAAGTATCAGTGAATATATTAATTAAAGTGCAATGAAGTTGAATATAGTTAATCCAGAAAAAATAATGAAAATCCATTATGTGGGTTGTGATTTTAATGAGAATTTCAGACAACAGTGCGATTTCAATAACAAAAGTATGAATTTCACTGTATATTCTTGGTCTTTCATCTTTAATAATTTCTAAACAGATGAAATTAATGACAGGAAAGTTTAGAAAAAGCTGTTAACTAACTTGTGAATTACTTGCATACACAATCTGCTTCCAGAAAACAGTGTTAATATTTCTCTGTCCACCCATGTTTTGTGCAGTCAGCAATTCCAAAAGAAAAGTTTGTTTAATAATTAGTTGTTTCCACAGGAGAAAGATAAGACATAAGTAAAAAATTTCAAAGACTCAAATGAGACCACAGAGAGTTTCCTATCCTGTTCCTTTCTGAACCCCTTGCTTATTTAAGTCTTCCTTTTCATAGCTTCCAAGTGTGGCTGGAGGGGAAGCTTCCACTGTTGTCTGATTTCGCTCTCCTGCCTCATTGCACACGGAGAACTAATCCACAGTACTCCACAGTCCGCCAGTGTCTAAGGATGACAACTCTTTGTCACCTGACATCAAATTCATTTGTTGGAGCCATAATGGAAAAGCTACTAATTAGCAGGTGATCAACCTGAAATGCTTGCCTCCATTATACTTTGATGAGTGTTCTACACTCCAGCAAGCTGTGTGGATCATGTTAGGAAAAAAATCACTGCTAATAATATGCTTTTTTCCTATTATTACTATTAGTTATTAAACTTATGTAACAATCAGTAAGCAATAGCACACACCCCATTTGGAGCAATCTCTGCAGACCCAAAGAAGATGTCCTGTTCATAGTGATGCTAATATAGAAAATAGAGAAGTCTTAATCTTAATGATGATCCTATAATGAATTCCTAAAATTATATCATGAAATTTAGCTCTTTTTATAGTGGAATGGTATTAAGTCCCTTTCAGACAATCAATACTGCTATGAGAACCTCTGCCAGTCTCCCAAGTGTCATCAATCTAAACTTCTGTGAGGTAGAAACCAGACTTTCCTCCACCTCAGAGCACATTCCAATGTGGTTGTAAAAACAAGTAAGGAAGGGTCACGAAAAGGGAACCAGATTAATTATAGTGCTAAGGACAGAAGAGAAATATTGCCCTGGGTTTATCTACACAAAACTTCACTAATTTCTTAAGTACAGTTTTAAACCTTCGATGAACCTGTGGATCTAGTAGTGTGATGGATTTTAGTCAATAATTACTCTAATGGATATGCATTAATCATTTCTGTTGTAAAACTTCTATTTCACTTATGATTTGAATTTTGGGGAATTTGTGATGAACTTTGTAACATATAATCAGGTACTCAGAATGATGTATAAGAAAAAGGGACCATTCGTTAGAGTCTCCATGCTTCTTTTTCCTCTTCTTCTCTCTTCTTCCCACTCCTTCTCTGATCTCATCTCTCCTCCTCTCGCTCTCTCTCTCACTCTCACCTCTTCCTCTCTCTCTCTCTCTGTTTCTCTTCCTCTCTTCACGTCTCTCCTCTCCTCTTCTTCTATTCCCTGCTTGAAAATCTCTCATTAGGACCTTTCCACCTTTTCTCTTAGATACTTTGCATAGGAAAATATTACACTTATAAAAAACTGTGATAACTTCTTAAGAAGGGTCCTTTCTCCTGTGACTTCAAGTAACACAACTAAGCTAGAGCCTGGCAGCACCTGCAGAGAGAATACAAAGGCCATTGCTAATCCTCTGCTCCCTGGCTGAGGTGTTAAGGTGCCAGATACAGTAGTTTCTGGCCTCAGAGTATGAAACAGATAGCTGGTCAGCTACAGGAGCCTAGTAAATAAACTTTCGTAACACAGACAAGTAAGATTTATTGATTCATCAACCCTAAATATATCTTAAGAACCTAAGTCTAACCTCTGAATCTCAGAAGAACCAAGTGCCATACCCACCCCCCGTCAATGCCTTCTAATTCGTATCCCCCTCAGGAGCTTCCTCAAGAAGAACCCACCATGGGAAAGAAAGAAGATAACCTTCTCCTTCTATGGAGCCAGGGGCTAGCTCCCAGGTAATCATTCTTCAATTAAAATGTCTTTCTAATCACTCACTACCCAGAAAGGAAATGGCTCAGTAAATTCCTGCATGTCAACCCAGCCTAGTGAACCAGTGAGAACTGTTTGTAGCTAAATGTTATTTTCACAAGTATAGAGAGCTAAATTTTAAAAAGAAAATAATTTGCGTTATTGTATATTGAATGGGACTGTAGAATAGTACTTTAATTTATTTTTTTAAAAGGTAAGTGTTTTGGCACCAAAAATTACCTAGCCACATTTTAAAATGAGTATCAAGAAACCTTTCTAACTGAGCCAAAGTGAGACAACTTAATTCTTTGCACAAAGACAGTTTTTTGGTTTAATCAGTGCAACAACTGTTGACTATGGTGGACGTCTCTGTAATTTACCATACTGCCAACTAAAAATCTTACAAAACAACTATTATACAGCCATCCATGACTTTTGCTTCTAAACTTAGGAGCACAGGATTCCAATAGGATGCAAAGGGCTTCTGGAGATGGCCTGGTCAGTTCAATTCACAGAAATGCAAGACCCATGTTTTCAGGATCCCAGAGGTTAATTGAGCTGCTCCGAGAACTGGTCAGTCACCTCAATTGTACCATACAGCTTCAGCTACAGCATCCAAGCACAGATCAGCAGAGTAGAATGTATGCCCCTTCCCAACACTTAGGAGATTCAGAATACACTTGAAGTATATAGAATTTAATTACTAGCTAATATAGCATTATTTTACGAGTAACTATCATCTTCCATTTCCTCTGAGGCTTCACATTTACCAAAGTTCTTCTGTTTCTAATATCTTTACTGGTCTCAGAATGCTATAGTCTGGCTTCAGCCACCTAAAAAAGAAAATTAAACTTTGTTCCTTTATGAGACTATTTGTTTTGCTGTTGGTTGTTTTTCAGACAGGGCTTATCTTTTCAGTTTCCTTGGCTGTCCTGGACCTTTGCTCTATAGACCAGCTGCATTAAACTCAGAGATCTGGCGGTTCTGTCTCTCGAGTTCTGGGCTTAAGGTGTGCACCACCATTTTCCAGCTACAATACTTTTGTTTGATGGAACATTATGAAGTAATTATTTCACCGTGATAACTAGAGCAGAAAAAACACAAATAAAGATTCAAAAAGTGAAGAAGCTACACATTTAGATAGAGGCCTTCAACCAGTTTCCCCATTGTCAATTATTTTTTCAATGAATGACCTTTTTATCAATATAAAACATATCAGATTAGCTGTTCCTCTTTCCTCAGAAGATTTTACTTCCAGGTTCTCAGTTAGACTAAATGTCCAAAGTCAAATCGAGGCCTTCATGGAAACCCAAAGGGGGCCTTACATGAAGGTTTTTCATGGAATTTAGGGATGAAAAAAATTCTAATTATACATTTCTATAGTAGGGGTCTCAGGATATGGTCCTTGCTGACCTTGGAAGTTTCTATTTTATACAGAACCCCAAACTCAGGAATCCACTTGTCTCTGCCTCCGGATCTTGAATTAAAAGGGGCACCACCACATCTGACAGTAAGTCATTATATTTATATTAAATCATTTCAGCTAAAAAAAATGTATATGAACCATAAACTAAGCCTGAATGAGCTTCTGTTTTAACTTTTATCTTATCTGCAAGATAATTATTGTCTTATATAAATTATTATATTTTAATGTTACTATGTGTATTTTAAAAAGCCCTACCACACAAACTATTTTTGGTTCTAAGTGTTGCTTTTGGAATGTGGGATATACAAAAACTGTTTTGATTGGCCCATGTAACAGCCATCCTCTGATATACAAACAACAGATGACACAATTTTTTCATTCAGAGTTAATTCTGTGTCACACTGAGTTTCTTAGGGATGGCACCAAATCTAGTTGGGAAGTTACATCCTCTTCTGATTAATCCCCAAAAGGTAAAAAACCCCTTAAATGACAAAGGACCACAAATGAAGCAGAAGAGGGCCCCCGTGAAACGAAAAAACAAAAATGCCCCAAGTAGGACTCAAAAATTCTGGAAAATTTTGGGGGGGTCCTTTTTTTTTTTGAAAAAAATTTTTTTTTAAAAAAAATTTTTTTGTGATTTTTTTTTC
>JAJTUV010004289.1:0-33329 GCA_021653895.1 Mastomys natalensis
TACAGAGTGAGTTCCAGGACAGCCAGGGCTACACAGAGAACTCTGTCTCAAAACAAAACAAAACAAACAAAAAAAAAACCTAAACACAACTGGAAGTCTATAAATTAAAAACTTGTAACTATTTAATACTCTTACACTAAGCACGGAATTGCTGATTATTTATGTTCTTTTATTTTTATTAATCCTTTGAGATTTTTTTAACAATGTGTTTTCATTGAATCCTCTCCCTCTCCAAACTTCTCCCAGACACTCACTTGCCCTCATTCACCCACCTTTGTGTTTTCTTTTGTAAACCCATCAAGCCAAATCTGTGTTGTTCATATAGTTCTGAATATGTGGCCTTCTAATGGAGCATGGTAGATTTACTATAGGCTTTACTCTTAGTGAAAATCAACTATCTTTTCCAAGAAGCTATGAATTAATAAAAGATCTTTGTCTAGGGGTGAATTTCGTGTTGAGCACTCTTCTCCATGTTGGGGTTTGTCGTGATTTGAGCTTAGACAGGTCTTATGCATGCTCTTACAACTCTTATGTAGGAATACTTTCCCAACTGTGTCTAGAAGACACTGTTTCCTTACTGCCACCCACTGCTTCTGGCTTTTATACTCTTCTTCTGCAATAATTTCTGATCCTTGAGACAAGAGAGTATGTGATAAATATTTTATTTATTGCTGAGCACTTAGAATTTTTTATTCTCTATGTTTGACCAAATATGGGTATCTGTGTTAATTGATACCTGTTTCAAATAGAAGCTTCTCTGATGAGAGTTGAGAGATCCATTAATATATGTGTACAACAATAAGTCATTAGGATGTGGTTTCAAACTATGTCCATTTAGCAGAACAATAGTAGGTTCTCCCTTAGATTCCATGACATCTCTTACCAGGTAATGGGTTTTATCTTGACCTGTGGTACTTACATACAATCAGAAAGAAGTTGATTAGTCCCATGGTGTTAATGGCACTATTGCCCAAGTATGCATGTCTTGCTAACCAAGTCATTGTTGTAGCACAGACTTATTAACTGAACAAAGCTAATGGTTACTTTTGTTCTCTATGGCATACATAGCACATTTGAGTACTATGATAGTAGAGATGAAACTTCTGAGTGAATATACCAACTTGAGTTTTTCATGCTCTCTGACTCAAGCAATAGGATTATGCTATCAGGCTTTGGAGGGTAACCATAATATTGGCTATTGTCTGTAATATCTAAAATATATAATAAGATCTACATGGTTTGTTTCAATTATGTTTTATCAAATTTTATATACATGGTAAAATATCGAAATAATATTTTTCTTATTAAAAACATATTCTCATTCTTCTTTGATTTATTCTGAAATATATTGTATAATACATCTGGCTTAGATTGAATTAAATGTGAGAAAACTATACTTATGCTGACAAAAAAAAATTGCCTTCACCACTTCTGGAAGCAGAAGATAGCTTTTATGCTACAGTACTCCATTCCCCAAATTGCACATTATTCATCCTATTCATTGTTTCTACCATATCATAGGTAGTCACTTTGCTTCCCTTACGCTACAGAACAGTGCTTATTATAGCTATTTTCATAACAGTCTTTGGTTATTAAAGTACTCAAATATTTCTTAACTGATGATAATAGTCCAATCATTTTGTCATTGAATAAAATAAATGATGCATAAAAATGTGGGCATGTCATCACCTCCCCCAAACCAAAAAAATTTCATATGCATGTATAATATATATCCAACCAGAAATAAAATAGATTTTTAAATCGTTGAACATGTTTGTTTACATTTATTTACTTCTTTTATATGTATGTGTACTTGTGAGTGACAACATGACACACTGTATGTGAGTGTGGGGAGGGAAATTTTAGAAGTTTGTTCTCTCCATCACCATGTGGATCCCTAAGATCCAATTTTTTTTTTTTTTTTTTTTTTTTTTTTTTTTGGTTTTTTTCGAGACAGGGTTTCTCTGTGTAGCCCGGGCTGTCCTGGAACTCACTCTGTAGACCAGGCTGGCCTCAAACTCAGAAATCCGCCTGCCTCTGCCTCCCAAGTGCTGGGATTAAAGGCGTGCGCCACCACCGCCCGGCTAAGATCCAATTCTGATTATTAGAACTGGTGGAATGTGTCTTTACCCTTTGATCCATTATAACAATCCTAGTTGTTTTAATTGACAATAAGGACACATTTCAAATATACATATTTATAAGATAAAGTATGGTATTTCAACACACACACATACAACTCATAATAAATAATACTTGGTCAATTTGCAAACCTTCCATCTCAAATATTTAGTATAAACTATAGCTGTACAACTATATTATAGAACTTTATGAGTCATCCTCATTATACACCTGCACTTCTATATTACTTAATCTCCCTCTCTTCATTCTCCCTCTCCACACATTTCCTATTCTATGTTAAACACTCTTTCACTTTCTAATACTATAAAAATCAATATCATATTTTCTGCATGTAAATGAGAACAGTGATACTTTTCTCTTTATTTCTGACTTATTTCATTTAACCTGATGATTTTCAGTTCTATTCATAGTTCTGGAAATCATAGGATTTAATTCTTTTCATGACCTATATTAAGCCATTAAATATACATGTACTTATTAAAATCCATTCATGTATTACTGGGATTGTGGGACGATTACATACCTTAGGAATTGTGAATAATCCTGCATGAATGTATTTCCTCCATGTCCTGATTTCAATTTCTTTGGGTATATCCTCAGCATTGAAACAGTTGGAGAACTGGGATATAATTCTAAATGTTACTCACAAGCTCTTGCATTTTTGTACTTTATTGTACCTCTTTCCTATTATTGATATTCCCTTTAATGTTTTTTCACAGATTTTAAAGGGATGATGGTTCTTTTAAGAGGATTATTTATCACAAATTACTGAAAACTGGCATTTATTATGTAGCTTCAAAAAGTCCATTGCTTCATATCATTAGTTCCTTTTTTCCTTATAGCTAGCCATAAGACCTCTAACCTTACAATTCTGTTGCTCACCAATTCCTTCCCTACACTCTCTGCATGGTCCCAGTAGGTGTGCTTGAATGCTTCTGTTGTTTCCTGTTACAGAGTACTGACATATACTATAAGTTGCCTAAATAATGACTCTCCCATTTCTGCCTTTTTGATTCCTGCAGCATGTATTCTTAGCTCTATATTATTTCTTCCCCAGGGAATCCTTACTTGATTCCCCTCATAATTTAGATTCTATTCTCCTATACAGGGTCATAGCACAGTGAATCTTTTAAAGCCTCTTTTAGGCTTAATTTTATATTAAATATTATGGACACTCTGTTAAATTTTCCTCTTTTGCAATAATATGGTCCCTGGCAGCAGGAGACATGGTTGGTATCTACTATGTTCAGTATGTACTTTTCTCTCTATTACTATGTAGATGATATTGACTTTGTCTATTGAGTGGAAAATAAATGGATTAAAACCAATACAATTTAAGTCACTTTCCTTACCATCAAGCTTACATCTAGTCACAATTTCAAACTACCAATAGTTGAATACTATGGCAAAAGAATTCCCATGGGAATTTAGTGCTACCGCTTGTAACAAGTTAGTTTTTCCTCTTTTTTTTTTTTTTTTTTTTTGTTTGTTTGGTTGGTTGGTTGGTTTGGTTTGGTTTTTCGAGACAGGATTTCTCTGTGTAGCTCGGGCTGTCCTGAAACTCACTCTGTAGACCAGGCTGGCCTCGAACTCAGAAATCCGCCTGCCTCTGCCTCCCAAGTGCTGGGATTAAAGGCGTGGGCCACCACCGCCCGACTGATAGTTTTTCCTCTTTCTTCTCTGTCTGTAGAATGTAGTTACCTTGCTTTCTTCTATGTGTGGAACAGTACTTGTTACTGCTACATGATAATAGCTTGAAACGGAATAAACTAAGCTTTATGAACAATTTATTTAAGATCATATTTAATGATTACTAGTCATCTTCCAGTTTATAGATTCTGTGTTTCTATGCAAAAGGGCAGAAGGAAAGGAAACAAATAAGATTTGTATTAGAGAGAAAGAGAAAGAGAGAGAGAGAGAGAGAGCCAAGCAATAAGAACTTATAAAAATAAGTTTCATGCAGATTGCCTGCACATAAACTTCTATGAGGTAGTGATTAGAAAACAGCCAGAAGGAACAATTTCCAAAAATGAACAACAGTTTGGAATAACCTGAATTACCTTGTCTGGAAATGAAATGTTTTGTATAGTCTTCATGTAATCATACTATAGCAAATACAGTAGTAAATTCAGTAATTTCAGTTTTCTTCTGATTAACATATGGTATATATAGAATTTTTATTAAATAGTCATGTACATCTAAATATAAGAGGTTCATAAATTGATGTTTGAGGATTATGGAACAGAAATTACCTACCTTGTATACAATAACTTTTTTCTTCCTCAATTTGCAGAATAAAATATATTTTAAAACTATATCAGTTGATAGAATGATTGCTTGACAAGCACATAATCCTGGGTTCAATTCCCCACAACACATAAACTGGGCTTGATGGTGCCTGACTACAACATTCAAGCATTAGGGATATTGATGAGGAGATCATGAATTCAAGATCATCTAAAGCTATATAGTGAGTTCCAGACCAAATTGGGATTTTGTGAGTTGCAGTTTGAAAACAATAATAATGAACACATTTAAGCGTCCTCTGGAATGTGGTCAGCTGTAGATAAGTCCCATTCAAAAATGACATATTTTTTTCTTCCTCTAATGAAGCCATGCTGCTCTTTAATAGTGATGTGATAAAATGTATTCGTGAACCCTTTATTTTATTTATATTTATGAGAATCACTTACTAAATGTACGAGGAACAAATAACTATCATGGTTATCATTAGCAATATGTTGAAAGTCATTCTTTTCTCTAACAGCTTTTGGCAAGCTATGAAACTAAAATGGCGAGACTAGTCTTGGATGCCAGCCTGTTTTCAGTGAGATATGATCCTTGCTGCTTCTTTGTCCCGCCTTCCAAGCTGTAGAACATTGAATATTAAAGTAGCTGCCACTTAATTACCATTTTTACTGTTACTGTGTCTGTTTCAACTCTCACTTTCAATTAAAAGATGAATGAATCATTTTCATTTTTTAATAAAAAGTGAAATACATGCTGATTTAGAAGCTGATTAAGTGCTAATTAAAGCCAAAATTGTTCTCACAAGTTCAAATTATATCTTTGTCATATGTAAATAATTCTTGGTGTTTTAGCACAGTTTGCAATTTGTATTATCTTCAACCAAAGCCAGTTTTAATTTCATGTTATTGGTACTCTATAATGTCAATGGATGTTCATTTGAAAATTGAATGCTTTCAAGAGTTTTTAAGTCCTCAGTGTGACCAAACTGTATCAAAATCATAAAAATTGATTTTAAATTATCCATGGTATTTCATTAGGATACAAACAATTTATTGAAATTTGACTAATCCAGGCATGTACCCAACACACTGCTTACATAATCTCACTTTTATAACCACAGATAACGCAATTTTCACCATTTTATAATGGAAGAAAAATTGGAAGGAGTTATACAAGACTATACAACTACCTAAAAATGATAGCTGGATTCAAAACCATGCTCATCATTCCTCAGGGTATATAACCCCCTCAATTACTATGTCATATTGACCCACTATGCAACTTTGGCTAGATAGCTATTAAAACAACCTTCAATTCTCACCAAATGTAACTACATTGGTGATTATTTTTAAAAATTAACTACCAAGAAAGACAGTTCATTTTAATAGACTTAACTTTTGGTTGTTCTATATCAGTGTGTGTGTCTTTTTAGACAAAACCATTGACAAAAGAAATTTATATATTATACATGTTTGTTATTGAATTTAAGTTAAAAATCAACATGCCCTTTCAGAATATTCTCCTTTTTTTGTATGTATAACTCACATGTCTGTCATGAAAGTACTCTACTACATAAGCATTGTATTAAAAATGTCAGATGGGCTTCAATCAGATTCTCATTGTACTCACAGATAAGCCTCAACTCTGTAGCTTCACCAAAGCATATTATAGAGTATTTATAAAAAGGTAGATTACTACATTAAAGTGAATGTCAGAGGCATAGGATATAGTTTATTTTGTACAAGGAAATATATTGGTTTTTCGTCAAAAGAATCAAAATACCTTCTTCATAATGTCAAGAAACTATGTGCAATGATGACTTTGAATATCCAGTGAAACTTAATTTGACTTTTAGTATACTTGAGACATAGTGTCAGATGACAGGAAAAATAAATGTTTGCTTAAATGTGACCCATAACATACTAGAGTTTTAAGATGATGATAATAGTATTTTATTTTCTGATAATATTTCTGTTCATGTCTGGGTCAAGCAATGAATTTGAAAATAACAACAGAACCAAACAATCAGAGTTTCTGATTTCTATGGCACCTTGTTGGGCTGAAATATTTAAAATCAACATATAAAATTTTGACAGCAATATGGAATCTGTTATTGCAGAACCAATATTATAATGAAAGGAATTTCAGAGTTTTGCCTCTTCTCCTTTCTTCTATTTGTTTATTTACTAATTACTCAAGCTCAGTATTTGTAAACGTTATTCATCAGATTCTTTTGGAGGGCTTCTTTTAACAGTTTGGAATAATGTGAATTACGTTCTCAAGATTACTTCATATTTAAAAGCATATGAAAGAAATGCTATATAGTTGCTACAAGGCAGTATAACAAAAATATAGAGTGATAAAAATTTACTCAACAGTCATTTCTAAAAATTATGATTTAAGGACTCTAGATAAAGAAACTTAACTTCCATCCTATGGAAACTGACAATAGGTGAAGAGAAAGATAGGTTTACAAATTAGTAAATACAATGTAACAAATGATACAGTTTATGTGTGTAAAGGTTAATGGGGTCACATGGGAGCTGAGGTTTTTGAGTCTTTATATTATACTTCAGTCCTCCTAGAATGCAATACTGTATCCAAAGCACAACTTAATTGGTGCGTTCTTCTTATGTTACCAGTAAATCTATTACCTTCTATGCCTAAATCTTGTCTATCAATCTTTAATATTTGTTTAGGACATATTGCTTAGTACAACTATACATACATAAACTGATATGGACATTCCAATATAAAAACTTCTAAAAGCAAACTACATCTAAATTTGTATACAGTCTTTACAGAAAAACATATCATAAAGGATTCAGAATATATTGTTATGGAACATAGGGTTCAAGCCAGATTTGGGCACTCATGATCAATAATTTAATTAAATGAGTCAAACTATTAATAGAACACAGGAAAAGGAGATTTATTCTATGTGGACACACACACACATAAGTAAGAAGAACAAACAGATCACCAGGAAATCCGCCAAGTCGATCTTCATTGGTCCTAATGTGAAACTAAATTTTAAATGGAAAATCAAAGATGTACACATCTAAGCAGTCCTGAAAGGAAGTTATTCTTACCCTGTAAAGTGACCTAACAAGTTGTTAAACCTGTGTGAAATCTCTGTCTAGGAGAGTTAAACAAGTTATTCTGCCATTTCCTTCTCCCAGAATGAAATTCCAGGAAATATTACTATTTGGGGGGTGTTCAGTCTTTCAATAGTCTGATTTTCACCTTGTGAAACTTAAGTGTCTCCTTAAGTTTCTATAAGCCATATATATATGTGTGTGTGTGTGTGTGTGTGTGTATGTATGTATCTTAAGGATTTCTGCCAAGCCAGTTACAATTCATCATTTTAAAACTACCAGACAGGTTCTTCAATAATGGAGAATGTTTAAATAGGAGATATGGCTCAGCAATTAAGAACACTAAATGCTCTTATAGAGTACTGAGGTTTGATTCTCAGCACCCACATGGTAACTCCAGTTACAGAGGCCTACTGACCTCTGTAGGCACCAGACATTCATGAGGTTCATACACAAATTCAGGTAAATTCTAGAAGCAAATTCAAGAAGCAAATTCTGTGTGTTCTAGAGGTTTATTTGATTATGAAAAGAATATTTGTTTGGTATGAAAGGATTCTAGGCAATAATCAATATTTAAATGTTTTAAAATTTTGTAACAATTATAATCCACATTTAAATCTGTGCTAAATATTTGGTTTTTGACAATTACTTTATTAGATATCAAACAATGATTAAAAACAACAACTATTTTTGGAGAAGTCATACAACATAGATGAAAGTGCATGTGAAATATAAGTATCTTATTCCACTATTACTGCTATTTTGAATTTCTGATTCGTCTGCCCTCATGTTCCATGCTCAAGTGCTCTGACTAAAAGACATGTAGCCGTAGGTCTAAGCATAAAATTCAAGTCTTTATGAAGCATAGAAGACTGACATACAAGCTAAAACTACATGAGCAGCCTTGTAGGGAAACTTTTCAATGGGAAATTAATGTTTTGCAGATATGTTAATGGGGCATCCATCTAAGAATTTCATGCAGAAACATATTTTACACTAAATACACACATTATATAAAAATAAAATCATATATTTTCAATTACTAACATGTAGATACATTACAAAAACTAGGGCAATGAAACAGCAGATACATTTCATATGTTAACCTATAACCATCAGGAACAGTTATAATAAAATAATAATGTATTTCCCACAAAATACATAAATATTTCTACTAAGTACAAGTATGTAGAAGTGGTCACAAATTAATTTGGGTCATATTTTACTACCAAATGGATTTTGTCATCTCTATCTAATTTTTTTGGTGGATTTCAAATTCTATTATTGAATTTTGTGTTGTTGTTATGTGTTTTTTTTTTAATTTTTATCAGCACACATTTTAGTTTTTTTGTTATTTACTGATTTCATAAAAGACTTTGGAGCTGATTGGAGAAATAATTAAAATAAACACAGCAGGCTAGATTTGGCACTCCATGAAAATGCAACACAGTCATAGCTAAACAGGAATAATTGCCAACTGCAATAAACTAAATTACCTGCATGCACTAATTCTAATTCTTATGCCTGAAAGGATAACAGAGCTGTAAATTTCTACATTTGATAAACTGTCTACTGACTTGAGAGTTATTAAAGAAGTAAATATGTAACTTTGTCAGGAAATAAGTTATAATATCATACTTAAGGTTATTACAGTCCTTTTATGAGGTTTAATTTATATGGCAAAAACAAATCTTTCATGAATAATGAGAAAGTCATTATTGTAAAGATAATCAAGCCAATTATCTTTTTCACAACTGAAATCTAGTAAATGACACAAATACTTGTACATATAAGTGAAGAAAAATGAATAAAGATAGAAGCATGTCCTCCAGTACTCAATTATATCAGCAAAGTTACTAATGTGTGCAAATTATAGCACACTTGAAAATAATATTTCCTTTCTCCACATTCACATGAAGGAGATTTATCTTTGTTTCTGTGTTTTTGGCACATCTCTTAGAGAATTCATTATATTAAGTATTTATTTATTCAATGTGCTGTTCTAATAACTGCCTAATCTCATTCCAGAGTAGGAAGTGAATCCTCTTCATTTACATGTCTAATAGGCACTCCACTTGCTGAGTGCCTCCAACTAACCCAAAATTCAAAAGTGTGAAGAAAACAAATGAGACAATTTAAGAAGGGAATTCTTAAAAGAAAAAAAAAAGTCATATAAATATGTTATCAATTGTTTCAATTCAAATAATTTATAAGTCTGAACATGTGGACCAATGTCATAGGGTTCTGTCTTAAATAAAAGATATCGGACTGCTAACAAGATTGCTGGACTACACACTAATGGTCAGTTTCATTTACTACACATGGATAGGCAGCAATGGACTCTAAATCCTTTGCAATGGCATTTCCTAAATTTGACAGCACCTACCAGGAGTTTTCCAGAAGAATTAGAGATCTGTTTTGAAGTGCCTGCACATTGTGTTTTTTTTTTTTTTAATCCAGTCATTCTTTTTATTCCCATATTCTCTTTTACTTCATTATCTTTAAAACCAAAATCTATAGGTAGAATAGATTGCTTCAGGAATATCAAATGCATACATGTAACAAATTCATGATTTTATATTTACCCTTCCTGAGAAAATTGTTTCCTTCATTATGCACATTTCATTATGAAAAAGAAACCCTTCTATCTATAATAAATGATAGGAATATTTTAAATTATTTCCTAAGATTTGATTGAGAAGGAAAAACGAAGCAAAATTGTTTTAATCCACCATTCTCTACATTATGAAAAGAGAGTTGGGAAGAATACTTAAATGATATCTACTTCTATCCATTAAACATAAAAGCTTCACCACCGGCCTGCGGTGGCACATCGCTGTAGTGCTCGTGCTCTGTCGCTAGGGCGCTCCATCCGTCCCGTGTTCGATCCTTCCCGCTGTCCTTCAGTGGGAAAAAAAAAGAAAAAAAAAAAAAAAAAAAGTCGGGCGGTGGTGGCGCACGCCTTTAATCCCAGCGCTTGGGAGGCAGAGGCAGGTGGATTTCTGAGTTCGAGGCCAGCCTGGTCTACAGAGTGAGTTCCAGGACAGCCTGGGCTACATAAAGAAACCCTGTCTTGAAAAAAACCAAAAAAGAAAAAAAAACCATAAAAGCTTCTATATCAGTGGTATGTATTTGTGTATCTCCAATCATTTCTATTGCTAGCAAATCAAGCAGTGATATTTCAGTACATGTATTCTTGGAAAAAGATCTATCAATGGAAGTCTTTCAAAATGATATATTTATGTGACCAAATAAAATTTTACAATTACCTATTACTGGTGACTACATCATTAATTAGACTACTTACTAAGGAATAGAAATAAATATGAATTGTGCCGGGCGGTGGTGGCGCACGCCTTTAATCCCAGCACTTGGGAGGCAGAGGCAGGCGGATTTCTGAGTTCGAGGCCAGCCTGGTCTACAGAGTGAGTTCCAGGACAGCCAGGACTACACAGAGAAACCCTGTCTCGAAAAATACCAAAAAAAAAAAAAAAAAAAAAAAGAAAGAAATAAATATGAAGAAAGACTAATCATCATTATTAATATGATACCAACCCTTTACAGGCGTCTCTCATTAGAGTAACTTAACATACTTGATTTCAAAGTTTCTTTCTCACTAAAGAAAATGTGAAATAAAATGTAAGCAAAATATAATATAAATATGTTCAACATCTACTCTGTTCAGGAAAATATTCTAATAAATTTCTGCTTTTAGAACTATTACTTTTCCCATGTGCCTATTAAAATTCATTTATACTGTTTCAGAAACAAAATGAAAAAATATTTACTTCTTATCAACTGCTAATCTGTATATTTCACTGTTCTATATTTTCCATTTTCCTTTATTCCCTCCAATCTCTCTCATGTACCCCCTTGTTTCTTCTCAAGATACTGATTTTTTTCTTTTCATAGTATTTGTATTGATTATTTGGAACTTCATACCATGAACCTTGTTCATACTCACTTCTTAGTTTTCCCATGTCCATTCCTCCACTCTTGTGACCCTCCTCCTCAAAATAATAAAAAACTACAATTTATGCTGTAGTTTGCTCAAACTCGCAATGACTAACCCCTTAAAGAAAACTGAGTCTTTCCCCCACCTATACTCCTGACAGAAGCCATTACACACACACACACACACACACACATACACACACATACTGCATGCATTCATGCACATGTACACACACACATACATTTCCAAATATATAAGTACAGATTGCTCAGTCAGTTTAATGTTACTTATATATATATACTTTCAAGGCTGATCACTTGGTATTGCATTACCAGTTAGGGGCATGTCCCTGAGTAAGACAGGGACTATATATAGGTATATAGGTCTTCATCTAGGGGTGGAGCCTCATGAAATTTCTCCCCTTTCTTTTTAGCATAAACATTGGTTTTGCACTTTTTCAGATCTTATTTAGGCAGTTATGTGATTGAGGTATCATTGGTGAAGCTTCCTTATCATTTCCAGTAGATACATTTTTGGTGTTGTTCACTTCATGACCTACTCATTGTTTACATCACTGTCACCCCCTCCCACAATCCTTTGTCCACCCCCACTCCCCTTCTCCTCTGAACAAGTGGGTTCTCCCCTGTATATCCCCCCTACTCACCCTGGAATTTGAAGTATCTGGACAACTATGGGCTTCCTCTCCCACTGAGGCCAAACAAGGCAGCCCAGCTTGTGAAATGTATCCCACATACATGTAACAGCTTTTGGGATAGCCCCGGTTCTAGTTCAGGGCCCACATGAAGGTCAAGCTGCACATCTGTTGTATATGAATGGGTAGGCCTAGGTCCAGCCCATTTATACTCTTTGGTTGGTGGTTCAGATTCTGAGAGACCCAAGGGTCCAGGTTAGCTGACTCTGTTGGTCTTTCTGTGGAGTTCCTATTACCTTTGGGGCCTGCAGTCCTTTCTCCTGCTCTTCCATAAAAGTCCCCATGCTCCATCTACTGTTTGGCTGTGGCTGTTTGGCTTCGTCTGAGTAAGCTGCTGGGTGGAGCCCCTCAGAGGAAAACATGCTCTTGTCCACAAACATAACAGAGTATTATTAATAGTGTTAGGGATTGGTGTTTGCCCATGGGATGAGTCTCAAGTTGGGCTGGGTTATAGTTGACCAGTCATTCCCTCAGCCACTGCTCGATACATTGTGCCTGCATTTCTTTTTTTTTTTTTCTTTTTTTTTTGGTTTTTCGAGACAGGGTTTCTCTGTGTAGCCCTGGCTATCCTGGAACTCACTCTGTAGACTAGGCTGGCCTCGAACTCAGAAATCCGCCTGCCTCTGCCTCCCAAGTGCTGGGATTAAAGGCGTGCGCCACCATCGCCTGGCTGGAGCAAGTACTCTTAACTGCTCATCTTCTTATATAGCTTTTGAGAGATTGTTTTTGTATTGGGAAGAAATAAATTGATGTTTTTATACTAACAAAATCTGAAGCATTTCACTAATGTAAGCTATTTTGTTCTGTGAGAGTTTCTTGATCTCTTCAAAGGGTAGTTCTGCTTTAATGCCTGAACTGTGATTTTGTCCTTAATTCAGTATCATCCACCAAATACACTAAATTCACAAACATAAACCCCTTGGTAAAGCAATCATCATCCACCAAGTGACCCAATAGAAAGGCTTCAAGACTTTGAATCCTTTCTCTCCCTACCATGTTCCACACTGTCCAGTGGTGTATCTTTGTGTCTGTTACCATCTACTGCTGGAAGAAATATCTATGATGATGTCTGAGTGAGTAGGATACTGATCTATAAGTATGGCAGAATGGCACTAGTTGCCATTTGTTGTACACCTCTAGCTTAAGAGTCTTATTTAGTTTTCTCCTAGGATCCTGGTTTATCTAGTTTCAAGTACTTGGCCTCCAGAGTAATTGTTGAGTTGGCCTTAAACCCATTCAGAAATTTGCTGGGTCAGGGATGGGCTAAATAGGATAGGAATGTCAAGGTTCCTGCCCCTGGGACAACAGGTGTGGGCCTCCAAGAGTGTAAATGGCTGCTGTGGGTATAATGCTTGTTTGCAAAATAATGTATGTATTTTCTATTCCAGTTTTGAGGAATGTCCTCTCTGCAAATGGAAATGAGTCCATGACAACCAAAGACAGCATGAGTCCTGCAGGCAAAGGTGTGGCTAATTTCTGAGCAAAATGATGTGACCGGGATCTTCTGGACAGCCATTAAGGCAGCAATAAACATTATATAAGAGGCTTCACAAATTTAAATTAACAAAAGCAGCTGTGCTGTGAACCAACTTGTCAAAAAGGTTCTAAGGAGGGAAATAAAGAGATTTCCAGAGTGGTAATTGCAGGAGACCCCACCCAGTTTAGGTTTTTGTTTGTACCTTCCGGGAAGACAGATTCCTGAGTTCAGGGTTGGGCTGGAACAGAGCAAGTCTAGTCCTAGAAGTTGTAGAAATGGTAATTTCAGAATGGGGTCCCACCTGGCTAGTTTAAATAAAGTTAGAGTTTGACTGAGGCAAACTGATCCGCTGAATTCTTTTGCAATGTTAAAGGGAAACCTGAGCTTGCCTCCTAATTCTCCTAAATTCTTGTCTCCTAAGGATTAAGTGGCTGGGGTCACCGGGATGCTGATTCATAGGATAATCAAAAGGAAGCCTGGAATAAATGACTGGATTTGTATGTAAAATAAAAGCCTGGGCCTAAGTAAGACCTGTAGGAAACGAGTTATTCAGAGAATTTTTTAGAATAACAAGAGAACTGTTCAAAGAACTGTCTCCAGCAGAAAATAGAGAGAGCTGTCTGGAGATCTCCAGAGAACAGAACAGAGAAAAATTAATGCAGAAAGCTGTCTCAGGCAGAACATAGGCCACCAGCTTGGACCAAAGATTTGATTTTGAGTGGTTTGTTTCACCACTCCCACATACTCATTCCTTAGAACCCCTCTCCAAGCAGAGGCTGGTCCTCAGAAGATATTGGTTGTTTCAGCCCACAAGCTTTGTGCCACTATTGCACTAGTGGATCTTGTATGCAGTTCACCATTGTATATCAAAGGCTTTGTAGCTAGGTTCCTTTGATAGCTTATAGAGAACCTTTCCATAACATGAATACCAGTCTGTAGGGCTGAAGTGTCTAGGTAGGCATTTACTCACCTTTACCATGTTCACTGAGTTATTTAAGTAGGAGTTGTTTTCTGCAATAGTATGTGCCATCATTTTTTAGAAAGCAACCAATATTCATGGCAATAGCCTAGATTATTTGGGAGTTCCTGTTGAACCCCTTTGACCAAAACTCAATTAGATATAATCCATTCTCAAAACTGGAGGATTGAGAGTCATAATGGGGAGCTTTGAATACATAAATTCAAAATGCAATTTTGCAAAGCTTAATTGTATAGATTCAAGATTACAAGAATTGCAAAAATGGACAACTAAGGACTTCTGACAACCTGCTCCTATATAAAATAATGAGAATACTGTTTTAAAGTGTTACAAACAATATGTGTTGAAATCTGAAAAATTAACAAAGACTTGTATAAAAATCTTAAAGAGACAAGAAAATCAGTGCATCTTAACAAGGATATTGAGTTGAGTTCTATGGAAGTTTTCCTTGTGCCCTGTTTTCTCCTTTACCTGCTTAAATGTCAACAGTTCAGAGACTTCTTAAATCAAGAAGTTTGACAACCATTTAAGGGAGCTAAACAGGGCTATAATTCTTTCGGACAGTATTTCTAGAGAATTATTATTTAAAATGACTTGGGGGTTCTTGGAAGGCCTTAGTTACAGTGTTGGGTATATAGTTGATTTGAAGGATATCTTATCAATGTAAACAACCCTTTCCTTATGAAACTTTATCAAAGATAATTAAAGGAAAATGTGGTTAGCTAAAGTCAAAATTTCAGAAAAAAATGAAAGCAAACAACTGAGTAACAAAGTTTCTTAAAATTAAAAATTAGACTTCAAGAATACAATGCCGTGGATATTCCAATGTTTTATATATATATACTCGGGAAGTGGCACTTCTCTTAATATTTGCTCAATTCAAAACTTAAAAAAGTTAGGGAGATATAAGGACTGTAACGCATGGGTAAAAATTCTGGGCTGAATTTTCAAACTGTGTCCCCACACAAACCTAAAACATCTCATCAAAGACTGAGAGACCTGAAGTGAAAGTGTTGCTCAGTGGTTAAATATGCCTGATGATTTCTACAAAGAAACTGTGTTTAGTTGCATCCATATCAGATGACATACTACTGACTCTTACTTCAGTTCCAGGATATCTGAAAGCCTCTCTGATTTCTGTGGGTACCTGCATGCACCTGCATACACACACACACACACACACACACACAAGCTCATACATATAAAAGTAAATAAATAAATAAATCTTTTTTTATATAAAGACTGGGATACTTACTGGCCACAAGAATTGATGGAAATCTAATATTTAGAAGACCACTAAACTAACTGAAGGAAGACATCAAATCACCACACCTGAAAAGTAATACAGACTTAGAGAATTTGAGAAAACAATGAGAAGTAACACCAAAAACCTGTTCCATGGATTTATGTACCCTTTTATATGGGCTTTGGCTTTTCTGTATCTACTGAAATTACCATGTGGAGATTGCCCTTCATGGAGTTTGTATAATGTAGTGTATCGTAATTGTTTATTTATTTTTTTTGTACAGAATTACTTTTGCATCCCAGGTACTACTCCTACTTATTTACATTCAGTGATCATCTTAACATGCTGTTCATGTAATTGCTATTATTGTAGTGAAGCTTTTTGACAAAAATATTAAAAGTACATAGTAATAAAAGATAGTCACTTCATAAATGATTCCAAGAAAACTGGATATCCACAGGTACAAGAAAAATATTGTATTTTTATTTTATACCTTTTTCATAAATATAAACACAAAATATATGAACTATTTTAAAATGAAAGACCTGAAATTATAACACTATCAGAAGTATATTTAGAAATCTCAATAGGTGTGGCCTAGACAGTACTCAAAATATGTAAGAAACTCAAATGATCTAAGAGTATGAAAACAAATAACTGGATTAAAATAGGCAAAAGAAAATTGAAATAGGCAGTCCTCAAAAGAAGAAAATATTTTAAAAATAGCAAATATCATTAATTATCACTGAAAACATAGACTAAGAAAGAATATTTTATAAAGAAAAAGAAAAACAATTATTGTTAGTGGCAATATAAAGTAAACCACTGTGGAAAATAATTAAAGTTTTTCCTCAAAATTCTGTAAATAGACTTCCTGAATAAGCTAACTCCCAGTACAAAAGTTCTAAAATTTAAGGTAAAAGGAAATAATAATTTCAAGAGATCTATTATACATTAATAGCATTTGATATACTTGATAATTTCTATGAGTTATGCCTTTGAGCATTCTTACAACCAAAACCAATTAATATGTTCTGTAGTTAATCTGGCAATCAGGTAGTTTTAGTCATTGTATTGTGTGTATAAAGAAAACATAGGAGCCGGGCGGTGGTGGCGCACGCCTTTAATCCCAGCACTTGGAGGCAGAGGCAGGCAGATTTCTGAGTTCGAGGCCAGCCTGGTCTACCGAGTGAGTTCCAGGATAGCCAGGGCTATACAGAGAAACCCTGTCTCGAAAAACCAAAAAAGCCGGGCGTTGGTTTGGCGCACGCCTTTAATCCCACACTTGGGAGGCAGAGCAGGCGGATTTCTGAGTTTGAGGCCAGCCTGGTCTACAGAGTGAGTTCCAGGACAGCCAGGGCTATACAGAGAAACCCTGTCCTCGAAAAAAAACAAAAAAAAAAAAAAAAAAAAAAAAGAAAACCAAAAAAAAAAAAAAATAGGATATTATAAGTTACAGTGTTTGCTGATTTAAAATTACCCTAAATTGACCTTAAAAACATTTCCCATCTCCAAAATTAATACTACATTTCCCACTTCCAAAATTAATACTATTTTTTAGTAGGAAGTATTTCAAGAATAAAAAGGGGTTCCTCATCTCTGAATATAGCACTACTATTTAATTTTTCTTGTTGTAAATTTAATATCATAAGAATAAGTGTGAAAGCTGGAAAATATATCTAAAAACTCACAAGCAAAGACCATAAAGTCTTTTATATACATAAGTATTTTAAAAGTGATACTTTCTTTTTATAAATATTTATCAGTAATTATTCAGTGCTAAGCAGTATGCATCCTTGCACACTGAACATGAAGATTTTAAAATTGGTTTTCTCTTCTTCCCTTTATTAGTCTGCTGCAAACTAGTAAATAAAGCATCAAGACTTGCACATGCGTTTTTCTCCCTTTAACTAAAAGGTGTGACGATAGGCAAGTTTCACCTTATAGATGGAAACTTGCCTGCTCTTGTGTTATTTTGACATTTCAGGGAAAATAAGTACTTTGAGATAAGTCATGCATCATAATAGCCTCATTCAAGGCTAACTGGCCCTGCTGGCTAAGACCTTCAATTACTCAAGCAGTGGGGAAGAACTAATATGTATGTTTCCCTTCATTGCTGAGAAGTGGCCTAACAAATTGGCTTCAAACTTGTTCCAAGACATTCTCATGAATTTCAGTCTTCAGTAACAAGAAAAACAGTTGGGAATATGAACTATTCCTGAAATAAATTAAAGCATTCATCACATTCCAATTTCTAAGTTATTGTTTTCACTGTTCAGCTTCTCACATAGCTCCATTGGATGAGTACTTCTGTTTTCTGGTATTTTAAAGAGCTTTTGCCTATGGAAATATTTTAGGGCTACTGTGATGTCCCATTTCAGCATTCCAAAGTAGCAGCTGTTTATTTTCTCTGTAACATTGTAGGTCATAGTATGCCTGCTGTTTCTCACTTAATTAATGGAAAAAACTGCAAATAAAATGATAATCGTTCTCTAATCATGGGGATACTTATTTGATACTACAGAAAACAGAAAGAAAAATGTTTCCTTCATCTTGTTCTCAGAAGTACAGTCTGCAAAAAAACCAACTAGCCCCATGTGAATTCTATCTATACATATTTCTAAACCCTGCCAACCATATTCCTCTGCTCTGGTATTTTGCTCCACCTAAAGATAATAGTAAACTGATAGAGTCATTTTCTCTATTGCAAATGGCATGATAGCAATTACTAAATATGAATTCACTAAATAAGAAAAATAAGAAAATATTCAATTTTATACAAAAGACCATAAAATAGTATTTTTGTCTTGGCTAGAAAAGAATTAATTCTATTTTCTGATAATGGGGCAAAGACTAACCCTCAAACAGTGAAGAATCAGCAGAATGGTCCAAACATATGTTCTCTCATTAATTTGCTGGATAGGCAACATTTCAGTCAATTTTAAAGGAATAATGAGGAAACACTATCTACTTTGTTCTACCCCTTCCAACTTGTCAAAATAGCTAACTTTCTCACTGATTTCTATTCTATCCTTTTATCAAGCAGCTATTCTAGATAGCCCAAGAATGTTAACTGAATATTAACAAGAATACAGAAGCACCTACAAATAAACACTTCCTTATGAGTTTTCTGGGCAGAAACATAGCAAGACAATCACAATCGTATCTTACTAGCAGATATATCATAATTTCAGTGACACCAAATAAGTACAAAGAAATTCAATCTAATTTATAATTATTAATGCCTATCTTTCTTGAGCTAACTTAATAAATCAAGTGTTATCCTCTGACACATTAGAATAAGGACTAAGCTGACACAACAGCTTTGAAAAAGTCATTAAAATCAATAGACACTCGTTAACACTCATGTAACATTCATAACATTAAAGAGCCCAAACTTCCTGATTGATTCTTAGAGTCAGTCAGAAACCTGTTTCTTACCAACATGTCCTAGGGTAGTAGCTTAATCCCTGTGGTCTACATAAGAACGTAACTGCTCTTGTTTGAATGTAAAATACCGACCACAGTCTCATTGTTTCAATATTTAGTTCATTATACTAATCATGCTGTTTAGGACCCGGTAGAATCTTTGGCCGGGGGTGGGTTGTTGATATAGAAACTGAATCTCTCAAAGCTGAAACTTTTTGTGTTACAAGGCACCAATTCTGTCCTGTCTCTGTATTCAGCAAGATATAGCAGTGAGGAGATCTGCTCTTACACTATTACCATGATTCCAGCATTCCTTACATGAAACTAAATCAAAGCATTCCTTCCTTTTGTGGTTGCTTTGTTAAGTATATGGATGGGGTGATGGAAAACAACTAATAACAGAAAACTTGTGCCAATAAATATAGCACTTGCTGTGATGATAAACTTGAGCACATGGAATATAAGCCTGTATGAGTGATTTGTGGGCAAAATATACAAAACTTTGGAAATGTGAATTAGAAAGTCCTAAAGTTATTTAAAACAGAGATTAATGGATATTATGGTAAGCACATAAGATCAGAATGCCTAAAGAAAGTCAGACAATGGAGATGGACTCACTCGGTTTCAGAAAACAAGTATTCTATCAGGAATTGGGCAAGAAGCCATTTGTATTACTTCTGTCAGATTTTTCCAGTTTTCTACATGTACCCTGAAAATTTTTGTGAGACTGAAATAAAAGATAATGAACTAATTTGCTTGTCAGAGGAATATTTAATACAACATTCGGGCCAAAGCCAGGTGCTTACTGTTCTATCATTTATAGTGTGAAAGAACACAACATTGACAGGAAGCTCTCTGTGATATCCTGCTTTAGCAGGGTTCCCTGGGAAATTTTTCAGGTTCAGCCTCAAGTGGCAAATAGTGGCCTCTGCAGCCATGGACATAAGCCAGTTAAGCTATATCTCAAGCTAGCAGAAGATTTTGGCATGATCTACATCAGTGGTTCTTTTTTTTTTTTTTTTTTTTTTTTTTTTTTTTGGTTTTTCGAGACAGGGTTTCTCTGTGTAGCCCGGGCTGTCCTGGAACTCACTCTGTAGACCAGGCTGGCCTCGAACTCAGAAATCCGCCAGCCTCTGCCTCCCAAGTGCTGGGATTAAAGGCGTGCGCCACCACCGCCCGGCCTACATCAGTGGTTCTAAACCTGGAAGTCTCACAACTCTCACCGGGGTCAGATATCCTGCATATCAAATATTTACATTAGGATTCATAGCAGTAGCAAAAATTATTGAAGCCGCCCGTGGCCTCAAATCAACTGGGTTCACCTGAAAGGGGGCTGGGAACGAAAGGGGGACGGAGGGCGAGAAGAGATGAAGCCAAGACAAAGTTCTCTGATCAAGGCTCGATGCTTTAATGTTTAGCTCTCAATTTAAAGGGAAAAGCCCGCCAAAAAACCCTTTCTGGTTTCAGCCAGAGAGATGGGTGGGATAATCCGTTCTTAGTTCCAGGTCACTGGTCATGACCAGAGTTGTCTCAAAGCAAGCCCTGGGTCAGTTCTTTTTAGTTCAGTGCAGCCAAGGTAGGTAACTCCACCTAGATCCTTATCACCTGGTCTGTTGTGGTAAGCAAGGTCTCAGGCCTGCTCAAGGCCAGGGGAAGGACACAAATTATAATTATAAAGTAACAATAAAAATAATTCTAGGGTTAGTGGTGACCACAACATGAGGAACTGTATTAAAGGGTTGCAGGATTAGGACAGTTGAGGACAACTGATCTATATGGTGCTGGTTTTGTAGGCATACAAAATAAAACAGTGATGTATTAACAATGTTACAGAAAGTCATTGAGGTCACACATTATACAACATGGTTACATTCTCTACATAGAGTTAGTTCTTCAGAATATGTGGATAAGGCTATGAAGGTGAAGCCTCAGGGTCAGTGGAAAGCCCGTAGTCCTGGGGATTCCAGAATATGTGGTATTTGTAAATGAAAGCTTCAGGCTTAGGGTGGGGTCAGCCACCCCAAGAGAAAAGCCACATTTACCATCAGCAACAAAACTGGAGGATGGTTGCTACCTGTTGTAGTCAGAAAAAAAAATTCTCCCTACAGGCAAACCTGTGTCAATAAGTTCCCTAAATGTTGATGCTATTTCAGAAGGCTAAGGAATCTTTAGGTGGTATGTCTTGGGGTACGGGGGAATAGACTTTAAGGTTTATAGTATGACTCTCTTTTTCTTATCTCTGTTTTTCTTCCTCCATGAGATGAGGAAGAAAGAAATCCCATCCACACTTTCCTACAAACACGAAAATGCTCACTATTATAATTTTTCCACCATAATGGATGGTATTTATTCAAATCATGAACAAAACTAAGCCCTCTGTGCTGTATGTTATCTTCTCAGATATTCAGTTACAAAAAGGAGAAAAGTAACTAATACTATATGTATGTATGCTATGTATGAATGAATATATATATATATATATATATATATATATATATATACACTAGCATGTGAGAACAAACATTACACTTTCAAAAACAGTGAAGAAGATACTGTTCTAATCACCTCTATACAAATGCCACTGCTTGTAATTCATTCTCTCGGCCCCAACTGGAGACAAGGACAACTTTTTTATGTAGAAGTTTGCTAGAAAACTTTCTTCTGTACTTTTGAGGAGAGAATAGTTTTCTGGGGATCAAGATAGAAATTAGATAATATGATAAATCATTTTAGGACATAGACAAATATATTTTTCTAAATATCTCAACCTAATGTTAAACCTCAGAATCATTATGCATATAACATGTGCTAACAGTATCATCCTTCAGGTAGTAATTCCGTACTGGAGCATTATTCAGGATGATGATGTGATAATTTGAATGTAGGATGTTCTAGAGACTTGGACATATATGTATGTGTGTGTGTGTGTGTGTGTGTGTGTGTGTGTGTGTGTGTGTGTATAAAATTAAAGCATCACAAAGAGCTAGAATTCTTGAAGGTCCTGAGGAAATCTTAGCTATAGGAAAAGGGAACAATCACTGTTAGTATAGCTTAGGTGTTTCCATTTTATTTTGAGTTCAATGTCATTTATGCACAAGTTACTTGAAATCATATGAGACACAGACATTAGTATGGTATTGTCTGATTAAAGAAGCCCAATAGAGGTGGCTACATTCAAGTAAGAAGGGGCATTGTGTAGAAAAATCATTGTCACATTTGAAATGTCATGGAATATAAGCAGCTATTAACCAAGTATTTTCAATGTTATTCAAAGTTACGATAGCCAGCTGGGGTTCCCATCTTTGAAAAATAGTGATTTTTAATTTATGATTTTAAAAATTACTTCTTTTACTTCCTCAGATAATATATATAGAATATAATTGCTTCATTTCCTCCTCTTTCATTCCTTCATAACCTCCCTTACATCCTTTCTTCCTCTACTTCAAATTCATGACATCTTTGTCATTAATTTTTTATATGTATATATGTATTATATAATATATACATAGATAACATATATATGATATATATGTATATATATATATATATATCATATATATAATATATATATTTCTAAATACATATTATCAGGCCTTGACCCTACCCTGCACACCAATTGGCTATCCTATACAAAATGGTTAGCCCTGAAAATGTATGTAAACAATATTAATTTATTCTTAAAACCTCTATATTAATGTTATAATGGTCAAGGTAGTAATATTAATTTTTTACATGATATTTTAATTAAATTTTTCTTTTTCTAGCATTTCATATGTAGGTACTATATTTACATCATTCTTCCTCCTCTCAATTTTCTTTAACTCCTCAAATTCATGGCCTCTTATTCTTTAATTATAACTGTTAAATATGCATGATATCATTTATTGTTGTCCAAATATGTTAGTGCTCACCTATAGGGATTTGATAACTTAATAGGGGTTTGTTTCTGGAGAAGATTGTCTCTCTCTTAGAAACAATTAATTACCTGTAGCTCTTCCTTCTATGATGAACACTGCTGTGAAAGCATGAAAGCCAAGTAAATTTTTTCCTCCCCTACTTGCTTTAGTCATGGTGTTGCATCACACCAATGATAACCCTAAGCATGACACTTTTTAATGCACAGATTGATGTACCTGTCACCCTTGATCCAAGATGCTTCTTTTGCAGAAGTCAGAGAAGAGTATAGAAAGCCATACCTGGAAAGAATGCAGAGAACAAATTTCTGTGTGCTGCCCAGTCCAAATGATTATCTATAGTACAACTTTAAAAAATTTTTTTTTAATAAAAAAAAATTTTTTTTTTTAAAAAAAATTTTTTTTAGAAAAAAAAATTTTTTAAAATTACCTTTTTTTGGGAAAATTTTTTTTAAAAGAAACCAAAAATTTTTTCCCCCCCCCCCCCTTTTTTTTTCCCAAAAAAAAATTTCCCAAAAAAAATTTTTAAAAAATTTTAAATTAAAAAAAAAGGTTTTGGGTTTTTTTTTAAAAAAAAAAAAAAACCAAAAAAAAAAAAAAGGTTTGGAAATTTTTTTTAAAAAATTTTTAAAAATTTCCAAAAATTAAAAAAAAATTTTTTTAAAAAAAAAAAATTTTAAAAAAAAAAAGGGGGGGGAAAAAAATTTATTTTTTTTAAAAAAAAAAAAAAAAAAAAAATTTTAAAAAAAAAAAAAAAAGGGCCAAAAAATTAATTTTTTTAAAAAAAAAAAAAAAAATTTTTTTTTTCCCCCCTTTTTTATCTCAAAAAACCCCTTAAAATTTTTAAAAAAAAAAATTTTAAAAACCAAAAAAAAAAATTTTTTAAAAACCCCCAAATTTTAAAATTTTTTTAAAAACTTTCCCCTTTTTTTTTTGGGGTTAAAAATTAAAAAAAATTTAACCCCCTTTGGGGGGAAAAAAAAAAACGGGCCCCAAATTAAAAAAAAAAAAGGTTTTTAAAAAAAAAAAATTTTTTTTTTTCCCTTTTTTTTTTTTCCCCCCCCTTTTTTTTAAAAAAAAAAAAAAAACCCAAAATTTTTTAAAAAAAAATTTTTTTAAAAAAAAAGGGGGGAAAAAAAAAAAAATTTTTTTTTTTTAAAAATTTTTTTTTTTTTAAAAAAAAAAAATTTTTTCCTTTGGAAAAAAAAAAAATTTAAAAAAAAAATTTTTAAATTTTTTTTTAAAATTTCCCTTTTAAAAAAAAAGGTTTTTAAAAAAAAATTTTAAAAAAAAAAAATTTTTAAAAAATTTTTTTAAAAATTAAAAAAAAAATTTTTAAAAAAAAAATTTTTTTTTAAAAAAAATTTTAAAAAACCAAAAAAATTTTAAAAAAAAAAAATTTTTTTTTAAAAAAATTTAAAAAAAAAAAAAAAGGTTTTTTTTTTTTAAAAAAACCCCTTTTTTGGGTTTTTTTTTTGGGGGGGGAAGGAAATTGAAAAGTAAAAAGGGGGAAAAAAAATTTCCCCAAAAACCCCAAAAAAAAAAACCCAAAAAAAAAAAAGGGGTTTTTTTAAAAAAATTTTTGGGAAAAAAAAGTAAAAAAAAAACCCCCCCCCAAAAAAAAAAAAAAAAAAAATTTTTTAAAAAAAAAAAAAAAAAGAAAAAAACCCCCAAATTTAATTAAATTTTCTTTTTTTTTTAAAAAATTTAAAATTTTTTAAAAGACTTTTTTTCCCAAAAAAATTTTTAAAAATTTTTTTTTTTCCCCCCCCTTTTTTTAAAAAAAAAAATTTTTTTTTTAAAAAAAAAAACCCAAAAGGCAAAGGGTTTAAAAACCCCCTTTAAAAAAACCCCCAAAGGGGGGCCCCCCCCAAAATTTCCCCTTTTTTTTTAAAATTTTTTTAAAAAAAATTTTTTTAAAAAAATTTTTTTGGAAAAAAAAAAAATTCCAAAAATTTTTTTCCCTTTTCCTTTTTTTTTTAAATTTTTAAAAAAAAAAAAACCCGGGTTTCCCCCCGGGGGGTTTAAATTTTTTTTCCCCCCTTTTTTTTTTTCCCCCCCCCTTTTTTTTTTTTCCCTTTCCCCCTTTTCCCCCCCCCCCTTTTTTTTTTTTTTTCCCCCCTTTTTTTTTTTTTAAAAAAACCCCTTTTTTTTTTTTCCCCCCCCCCCCCTTTTTTTTTTTTTTTTTTTTTTTTTTTTTTTTTTTTTTTTTTTTTTCTTTTTTTTTTTCCCTCCCCCCCCCTTTCCCTCCCCTTTTTTTTTTTTTTCCCCAATTTTTTTTCCCCCCCCCCCCTTTTTCCCTTTTCCTTTTTTTTCCCCCCCCCCTTTTTTCCCCCCCCTTTTCCCCGGGCCCCCCTTTTTTTCCCCCCCCTTTTCCCCCCCCCCCCCTTTTTTTCCCCCCCCCCCCTTTTTCCTTTTTTTTTTCCCCTTTCAAAAAACCCCCCCCCCCCAAACCCCTTTTTTCCCCCCCTTTTTTTTTTCCCCCCTTTTTTTCCCCCCCCCCCCCTTTTTTTTTTTTTTTTTTTTTTTTTTTTTTTCCCCCCCCCCCCGGGGGGGGGGGGGTTTTTCCCCCCCCCCCCCCCCTTTTTTTTTTCCCCCCCCCCCCCCCTTTTCCCCCCCCCCCTTTTTTTCCCCCCCCCCCTTTTTTTTTTTTTTTTTCCCCCCCTTTTTCCCCCTTTTTTTTCCCTTTTTTTTTCCCTTTTTTTTTTTCCCCCCCTTTTTTTTTGGGTTTTTTTTCCCCCCCAACTTTTTCCCCCCCCCCCTTTTCTTTTTTTCCCCTTTTTTCCCTTTTTCCCCCCCCTTTCCCCCTTTTTTTTTTTTTTTTTTTTTCCCCTTCCTCCCCCTTTTCCCCCCCCCCCCCCCCCCTTTTTTCCCTCCCCTCCCCTCCCTTTTCCCTTTCCCCTCCCCCCCCCCCCTTTTTTTTTCCCCCCCCCTTTTTTCCCTTCTTTTTTCCCCCCCCTCCCTCTCCCCCCCCCCCCCCCAAAAAAAACCCCCCCCCCCCCCCCCCCCAAAAATTTTTTTTTTCCCCCCTTTTTTTTTTTTTTTTTTTTTCCCCCCCCCCCCTTTTTCCCCCTTTTTTTTTTTTTTTTTTTTTTTTTTAAAAAAAACCCCCCTTTTTTTTTTCCCCCCCCCCTTTTTAAAAAAAAAACCCCCCCCCTTTTCCGGGTTTTTTTTTTTTTGGCCCCCCCGGCCCTTTTTTTTTTTTTTCCCCCCCCCAAAAAAACCCCCCCCCCAAAAAATTTTTTTTCCCCCCCCCCCTTTTTTTCCCCCCCCCCAAATTTTTTTCCCCCCCCCCTTTTTTTCCCCCCCTTTTCCCCCTTTTTTCCCCCCTTTTTTTTTTTTTTCCCCCCCCCCCCCCCTTTTTTTTTTTTTTTTTTTTTTAAAAAAAAAAACCCCTTTTGGGGGGGGGGGAAAAAAATTTAAAAAATTTTAAAAAAAAACCCCCATTTTAACCAAAAAACCCTTAACAAAAGGGGGGGGGAAAAAAAATTTTTTTTTTTTTTTTTTTTTTCCCCAAAAAAAAAAGGAAAAAAAAAAAATTTAAAAAAAAAAATTTTTTTCCGGGGTTTATTTTTAAAAAGGGCCCCAAACCCCCCTTTTTCAAAAAAATTTTAAAAATTAAAACCACTTTGGGGTTTAAAAAAATTTTTAAAACCAAAAAACCCCCCCAAAAATTTTTCCCCTTTTTTTGGGTAAAAAAAATTTTTTTTAAAAAAAATTAAAAAAAAAAAAAAAAAACCCTCCCCCTTTTTTTTTTTTTTTTTTTAAAAAATTTTTTCCCCTTGGGGGGGGAAAAAATTTCCCAAGGAAAAACCAAAAAAAAAATTTTTTGGGGGCCCAAAAATTTTTAAGTTTTTTAAAAAAAGGGGGGTTTTTTTTTTTTCCCCTAGAAAAACAGGGGAAAAATTTTTTTTTAAATTTCCCCCAATTTTTATTTTAAATTTTTTTGGGGCCCCCCCTTTTTTTTTTTTTAAAAATTTTTTAAAATTTTTTTTTTTTTTTTTTTAAAAAAAAAAAAAAAAAAATTTTTTCCCGGGAAATTTTGGTAGGGAAAAAAAGCCGGAAAAAAAAATTTCTTTTTTTTAAAATTTTGGGGTTTTTTTTAATTTTTTTTGGGGGTTTTTTTTTCGGGGGTTTTTTGGGGAAAAAATTGGGGTTAAATTTGGGGTTAATTTTAAAAAAAAAAAAAAAAAAAGGGGGGTTAAAAAAAAAAATTTTTTTTGGGGGGAAAAAACCCAAAAAAGGCTTTTTTTAAAATTTTTTTTTTTTTTTAAAAAAAATTTTTTTGGAATTTTTTTTTTTTTGGGGGTTTTAAATTTTTTTTTTTAAAAAAAAAAAAGGGGAAAAACAATTCCCTTTTCCCTTTTAAAAAATTTTTTTGGGGGGGAAAAAACCTTTTAAATTTTATTTCCAAATTTTTCCCCCCTTTTTTAAAATTTTTTTTGGGGTTTAAAAAGGGTTTTCCCGGGAAAAAAATTTAAAACCTTCCCCCAAAAAAGGGGAAAAAAAAACCCCCAAAAAAAAAAAATTTTAATTTTAAAAATTTTTTTTTTTTTAAAAAAAAACCCCCCCAAAAATAAAAACCCCCCCCAGGGTTTTTTTAAAAAAAATTTAAATTTTTTTGGGGGAAAAAAAATTTTTAAACCCCCCTTTTTTTCCTTTTTTTTAAAAATTTTTTTTAAATTGGGGGGGGAAAATTTGGGGGTTTTAAAAAAAATCAAAAAATTTAAAACAAAAAAAAAATTTTTGGGGAAAACCCCCCAAAAAAAAAAAATTTTTTTTTAAAAAAAAAAATTTTTAAAAACCTTAATAAAAAATGTTTTTTTCCAAAAATTTTAAAAAAAAAAACCAAATTTTCCCCCTTTTTTAAATTTCCTTCCAAAAGGGGTTTTTTCCCCCCCAAAAAATTAAAATTTAAATTTGAAACCCCAAAAAATTTTTTAAAAAAAAAACCCCAAATTTTCCTTTTAAAAAACCCCAAAAAATTTTTTTAAAAAGGGAAAATGAAAAATTTTTTGGAAAAAAAAAAAAATTTTTTTTTTAAAGGGCCCCCTTTTTAAAAAAATTTTTTTTTTTCCCGGGAAAAAAAAAAAATTTTAAATTTTTAAAAAAAAAAAAAACCCCCCCATTGGGGGGGGAAAAAAAAAATTTTAAAAATTTTTTTTAAAAAAAAAAATTTTGGGTTTAAAAAAGGGGAAAAAAAAAAAAAAAAAAAAAAAAAAAAAAATTTTTTAAAAAAATTTGGGGAAAAAAAAAAAAAATTTTTTTTTTCCCAAAATTTGGGAAAAAAAAAGGGGGGGGAAAAAGGGGGAAAAAAGGGAAAAGGGGGGGGGGGGGGGGAAAAAAAAAAGGGGGAAAAAAGGGGGGGGGGGGAAAATTAAAAAAAAAAACCCCAAAATTTTAAAAAAAAAAAAAATTTTTTTTTTTTGGGGGGGAAAAAAAAAAAGGGGGGGGAAAAGGGGGAAAAAGGGAAAAAAGGGGAAAAAAAAAGAAAAAAAATTTTTTTCCCCCTTTTAAAAAAATTTTTTTTTTTTCCCCCAAAGGGGGGGTTTGAAAAATTGAAAAATTTAAAAAATTTTGGGGAAAAAAAACCCCCCCAAAAAAAAAGAAATTTTTTAATTTTTTTAAAAAAACCCTTTTTTAAAAAAGGTTTTTTTTTAAAAAAAAAAAAACCATACTGTTTTTTTTTAAAAAAAAAATTTTTTTTTTTTCCCCCAATTTTTTTTTTTTTTCCCCCCCCCCTTTTTTTTAAAAAAAAAAAAGGAAAAAAAAAAGGGAAAAAAAAAAAAAGGGGCAAAAAAAGGGGGTTTTTTTTCCCCCCCAAAAAAAAAACCCCCCAAAAAACCCCCCAAACCCCCCCCCCCGGGGGGAAAAAAAGAAAAAAAAAATTTAAAAAAAAAAAAGGGGGGGTTTTTTCCCCTGGATAAAAAAAAAGGTTAAAAAAAAAATTTTTAAAAAAAAAAATTTTTAAAAAAAAGGGGGGGGGGGAAAAAAAAAAAAAAAAAAAATTTAAAAAACCCCAAAAATTGTTTTTTTTTTAAAAAATTTTTTTTAAAAAACCCAAAAAAAAAAAATTTGGGGGTTTTTTTAAAAGGGGTTTTTAAAAAAAAAGGGGGGGAAAAAACGGGGGGGGGGTTTGGGAATTTTAAAAAAAAAAAAGGGAATTTTTTAAAAAAAAATTTTTAAAAAAAAAAAAAATTAAAAAAAAATTTTTTTTTTTTTGTTTTTTTTTCCCTTTTTCCCAAAAATTTTTTTTTTCCCCCCAAAAATTTTTTTTTTTTTTTTTTTTTCCCCCCAAAAATTTTTTTTTCCCCCATTTTTTAAAAAAAAAAAGGGGGGTTTTTTTTGGAATTTCTCAGATTTTCAGAAAAAAGATTTTTTTCAAAGCTTTTTTCCTTTTGATTGAATTTTATTTTCCCACCCTTATGAAAAACAATTTTAAAATATAAACCAAGAAATTACTCCTTTCACTCCTTTAAAACTGCCAAAGCTATAAATTTAGGTACATATAGCTGTGAAATTAAAAAAATTTTTTGAAAAATTTAAATCTGGGTTTTTCATTTTCAAAATGGTTTATTTTTTTGGTCACATTTTTTTTTTTTTTTGGTTTTTTTTTTTAGACAGGGGGTTTTTCTGGGGTATCGGGCTGCCGGAATCACAATCTGTAGACCAGGCGGCCTTTACTCAGAAATCCGCCTGCCCTGCCTCCCAAAGGGGTGGATTTAAAGGGATGCCCCCAACCCCCCCCCTTTTTCAATATTTAAAACTCATTGTTGATGTTATTTTGCATCTTGAAAAATCCAATTAAGTGAATCTTGGGAATACTTTGGGGGTTTTTGGACTTTTTAAAAAATTTTTAGTCACATTAAATCTTCCATTTTTTTTTTTTTTTTGTTTCATAACTACTTTTTGTTTAAATTAATTATTTCTATGGAAATTTTTTAAATTTTTCCTATCAGATTTTTGGGTTTTATGCTATTGATTTTTGATTCCATACATTGATTAAATATAATCCCTAGTTCTAAAAGATTTTTTACAAAGCTTGAATGTTTTTCTTTTTCTTAAATTAACTTTTTCATACTAGTATTTTTAAACATATTTTCTCTTCTTCATAGTTTTCCCAGATCCTTCACCTCTCTGCCCATTCAACTTCATTTTTTTCTTTTCTCACAAAAAAATAAAATGAATAAAAATAAAAAAACCCCAAAACCAGCAATACATACATAAGCAAAGTACCAAAACAAGCAAGAAATGGATCAAGAGAGAGGACCAAAGGAGAGGAAGGTAAGAGAGGGGGACCAGATAGCACAAGAGAGCGAAGAGAACACATGGCCAATTGCAGGGTTACAAAGAAGAAAGAAGCAGGGGGAAGGGAGGATATTTTTTAAACTGGAATATTTTAAGGAAAAAACATGGGAAGAAGAGCTGAGAAGAGGGAGTATGGACTCTGTAACAGGTATTTGAATTCTGAGAGAACCTGAAGGCTGTCATGAACTTGGCACCACAGTTTCTTTTTGCCCTTAAAGTTTGGAACTTATAATTTGTATATGAGTTGGAATTTTTCCCTTTGGGAAATTTTAATATTATTTGTTTTGGAGTTTTCATTTTTTTTATAGTGTGTGTTGTTTTGTGGTGTTGTGTGTGTGCATTAAAAAGGGTATGCATGCATGCATGTCTGTCTGTGTGTTTTGGGTGTGGTTTCTGCCAACGTGTACATATGGAGTCAGGGACATCTTGCTGTAGTTTAGTTTTCACCATCTACCTATGAATTGAATTCAGGCTATCAGGCTTACAGTAAATGCCTTTACTCATTGAGATTAGCTGGCTTTCTTTACAGCCCAGAATGATGAAAACTCGATATAAAGGGACTTGGCCCCTTTCTACATCAATTGAGATAATCAAAACAACCCCACAAACTCTTCACAGACCTAGCTGATCTGGACAATCCTTAACGAGACCCCCTTTCAGGTAACTAAAGGCTTTTTATGGGTTTATGTTAATGATAACTAGGGCAGGGGAAAAGCAATTTAAGGGGTTTTTAAAAGTAAATTTTAAAATTTAAGTCCAAAAGAAAGAGGAAAAATATAAGAGGTAATTGGGGTTAATAAAGAAAGGAAAGAAATGGTTTGGGGAGAAAATAGTAAATGAATGTTTGATTAGGTTAAATAAAAAACCTGGAAAAACATAAAAGCCTTTCCAGGGAGTACAATGAAAATACAAATAATAAATTACCAAAGGGTAAATTTTCTAAAGAAAATTTTTTTTAAAAAAATAACCCCAACAAATATTTCACAATAAAAATTAAATAGTGGGTTTTAAAGCTTTAAAACCAATTTTTTTCTTACTCGGGGGTTTTACCTTCCTCCTTCCTTTTATTACTATTTTTTTTTTTTTACAGGGCTCCCGGGGACCAGGAATAAATTAGAAAAAGGGTTTTTAGAATTCCCCAAAAACATTAACCATGTGTTTCAGAGAAGAAAGATTTCAGGGCCAAAGGGCATTTTCCGCCCCAAAGGCCGTTGTGATGCCAGAAACTTTTTACATTATAATCTTATAACTAGGGATTTGGGAATCAGCATGTCTGTTTTAAAATTTTTGATGACTAAAAAGGGGTGGCAAATCCCCACACATACTTCACCATAACACCCCTATCACCACACTATCACCATCACCATCACCTCACCTTTACCACTACCTAACACCCTTAAAAAGGAAGTGCAAAAGTTTAGGCAACACTTTAGCTAGCTAAAAATTGTTCAAAAAAGTAAAAGGGGGGGGTTTTTTGGTGCCATTGGGGCAGTCTCTACATTTAAATCCTAAAAAAAATTTGTTTTCTTTTTTTTGAAAACGTGCGCCCCTTTTCTTTACATGATGAAAGCCCTGGGGGTAATTTTTTAGGGGATTTTAATTCATTTTCCCCTTCTTTTTAAACACACGAAGACACAAACACACAAAACACACATTCGTAAAAAAGTCCACTTTATTAAATACATGAATTCATTCTCTGTCAAGATTGTTATAGAACTCTTCTAATGGACCTTCAATTCATCATTACATTTCCTCCCATGCTACATAAGCTTTATTGCTGTATTAACGCAGGACCCAAAAACCCTTTAGGAAGGAAAGGGTGTATCTCAGCTTACAAATTTTTAAATCACACCTACATTACTGAGCAATGTCAAGGCAGGGCCCGGGGTTCAGGGAAAAAAGCAGAAGAAGCTAGATGAAATGCTGCTTAGTGGCTTGCTCCTCCTAGGTTGCTTAGCTTGTCTTATGACCTCAACATCCCTCTCCAGCAATGGCAATTTTTCACATAAGGGTATACCCTCCCACTTCAATTGTTTAAACAAGAAAATGCTCCACAGACTTGCCTACTTTCAATCGGGAAAAAAAGATTTTCTCAGTTTAGGTTCCTTTAAGATGACTCTAGCTTCTGGATATTACAAAGAATCTCAAGCACACAATCCCCCAAAAAAATTATCATTTTTTTTCATTTTTTCTTCTTTTGATAGTTTTGTTTTTATAATATCCTTTAGTTCCAATATCAATGTTGGTTTTTTTTACCAATTAAATTTATAAGAGAGTTTCAACCTTCTGTCCGGTATATGCCCAAAATACATGTTCCTTGATGATTGGGTTCTGCGTATTTCTGCACTTCAAATGGTTGTTATTCCATGGTTTTTTTTATGTTTTCCCGTATTTTGTTCAAAACAGAACATTTGAAAATATATTTGCTGGGGAGTGGGGGGCACACGCCTTTAATCCCTGCACTTGAAAGGCAGAGGCAGGCGGATTTCTGAATTTGGGGGAGCCTGGGCTACAGAGTGAGTTCCAGGACAGCCCGGGGTACACAAAAACCCTGTCCCCAAAAACAAAACAAAACAAAACAAAACAAAAAAAAACAAAACAAAAAAAAAACAAAAACAAAACAAAAACAAAAAACAGACAAAAACCCCGAAAATATATTTACAAACTCCAAATCTTTTGAACTAGCTCTGGGAGGGGAAACTGATTAGTCAGTTTTAATTTCTTTAAATTTTTGTTCCTATGTGCCTTTCTTATGAAGTTAATATTTTATTTTTTTATTTTTTCTTATTACATAAATTTTTGTGCCCCATTTCTGAAAA
>JAJTUV010004290.1:0-22744 GCA_021653895.1 Mastomys natalensis
AAGCTGATGACCCTGTAATTGAATTAGGGAAAAGGTGGAAGAAGCTGAGGAGGAGGGTGACCCCATTGGAAGACCAGCAATCTCAACTAACCTGGATCCCTGAGATCTCTTATACACTGAGCCACCAACCAGGCAGCATACACCAGCTGATGTGAGGACTCAAATACATGCACAGTAGAGGACTGCAGTGTCTGGACTCAGTCAGAGACGATGCACTTAACTCTCAAGAGACTTGAAGTCACAGGGAATGGGAAGGTCTGGTGAAGTGGGAATGGGAGGGAGGGAACATCCTCTTGGAGATAGCAGGTGGAGGTATGGAATGTGGAACAGTCAGAGGGTGGACCAGGAGGGGAATAAAGTCTGAACTTTAAAAACGTTAAGAATAAATAAAAAAATGAAAATAAAAATATGATTTAAAAAAAAAAATCTATGAGAGATCAAAGATGCCATGTCAGACAGCTATACCCAACAAAACTATTAATCACAATAAAGTGAAAATTCCATGATAAGACTACATTTAAGCATTTTCTATTTACTAATCAGGTCTTCAGAAGGCACCAGAAGGAAAATTTAAAATCGAGGAGATGAAGTACAATCAAGAAGACACAAGGAATAAATAATCCCAGATAATTAAGTCAAAATAGAAGGGAAACTCAGACCATAATAACAAAATAATAGCAATCAAAAGACACTGCTTATTTTTTTTTTATTTTTTTCCTTTTCTTTAATTGGATATTTTATTTATATTTCAGATGTGATCACCTTTCCCCATTTCACTCTGACCCACGAACCCCCTATCAAATCCTCCCTCCTTCTGCTTCTATGAGGATGTGCCCCATCCACCTGCCCACTCCTACCTCCCCACCTTTGAATTGCCCCATACTGGGGAATCCAGCCTTCACTGGACCAAGGATTTCCTCTCCTACCTATGCCCTACAATGCCATCCTCCCCTACATATATAGCTGGAGCCATGGGTCCCTCCCTATGTGCTCCAAGGCTGGTGGTTTAGACCCTGGGAGCTCTGGTTGATTGATATTGATGGTCTCCCCATGGGGCCTCAAACCCTTTCAGCTCCTTCAGTTTTCTCTCTCACTCCTTCATTGGGAATCCCTGATCAGCTAAATGGTTAGCTGTGAGCATCTGCCTCTGTATATTTCAGGCTCTGGCAGACCTCTAAGGACACAGCTATATGAGGCTCCTGTAGTCAGATTTCTAACTGCAAAGAAGAAGAAGGAGGAGGAGGAGGAGGAGGAGGAGGAGGAGGAGGAAGAAGAAGAATGGCTACAGAAACTGTGGTACATTTACACAATGGAGTACTACTCAGCTATTAAAACAATGAATTCATGAAATTTGCAGGTAAATGGATGAAACTAGACAATATCTTCCTGAGTGAGGGAACCCAGACATAAAAGAACACACATGGTATCCACTCACTGATTAGTAGATACTAGCCCAAAAGCTCATAATGCCCAAGATACAACCCATAGACCATATGGAGCTTAGGAGGAAGGAAGGCCAGAGTGTGGAAGTTTCAGTCCTGCATAGACCAGTGAACAGGATGACCTCCAGAGCTGGAGCTAGGGAAGATATGGGAGGGAGAGAGGAGGGGGAGAGGAAAATGGGGAACAGGATCAGGTACTGGAGGGGATGGGAGAGAGGTACAGAGCGTCAGGAAATTGAATAAAAATATGTAGCAATGGAGGATGAGGAACTGGAGTAGCCACTGGAGGGTCCCAGATGTCAGGTTTGAAAGAGGCTCCCTGGATCAAACCGGGATGACTTTAGCTGAAATACCCAACAAAGGAGAGATACAACCTGTAGAGACCACCTGCAGTAGATAGGCTTGGTCCTCACTAGATGGATGGGGCCACACACCTATCTCAAAGTTTTTAACCCAGAAATGTTCCTGTCTAAAGGAAAGACAAGGACACAAAATGAAGCAGAGACTGAAGGAAGGGCTATCCAGGGACCACCCCACTTGGGGATCCATCTTGTCTGCCTAAGTTGACACTGGAACTGCCACCCACACCTCATTTCATATCATTGTAATAGCCTGAAACTATGCTGCAGCCCTAGCTAGTGACATATAGGAAGACCCTGGGTTTTCCCTGTTACCTTGTGAATTAAAGCTTCAGGGGATTTTTGTGCTAGCTCAGTTCTTACCCTCCTGTGTCTGCCTATCAGGGGATTGTTCATCCCATTCCCAACCTTGTAGAAACACATGTTCCTTATCATCATCTACCCAGTCTTCCCTTGCTCAACCTCCCCCATCCCCCACCAACTCCCACTACACCATCAGAGACTGAGAGTAACATACATATTTTTTCATCTGACTGATTTTATTGTCACCATCATACAACTTTTATGTGGTGAATTTTTCCCTTGGCAGCCTGACCATGCCCCAGCTCCTAGAACCATTCACAAATGTTTCATAGGTCTTTGGACCCACTTGGGGCACAGAAGCTAGCCATGCCTTCACCACGGACTGGGGGGCTTTCAGGGCAAGGTGGAACTCCTGAAGGTGGGTACCCAGTGGTCTCATTCATTCGGTTATGTATGAGTAAGGCAGGAGCCGGAGCCGGAGCTGGAGCTGCAGCTGGAGCCGGAGCCTGACCCAGAGATGGAGCCACTTGACTAATTTCTTTATGAATTCTTGCTGGGACAGATACCTTCGATCTTGCTCTGACAGATACCTTCGATCTTGCTCTGACAGATAGCTTCGATCTTGCTCCAGCTGACAGTTGAAAACAGCTCTTCTGTTTTCGAACGATCTGAAATAATTACATACTAAATTCACAAGGGCACTGGTTTTGGAGAAAGAGTGAATGGATGTCCCTTTCGAGAGAAGGGACAGAGGTAGATGAGAAATTTATAGCAGGTCTGCGAAAATCTTAGGGGGAGGGATGGCCTCAGAAGGGGGACAATGAGCTTAGCTGGGACCTCTCACCATAGCACTGTTTTTGCGATGAGAGGCACCCCGGGTCTTGTTTGAATGTGTAGACCTCCGTCGTTGTGATGTTTTGCTGTTCTTTTGCCTCGATCTCCTGGCAGCAGCACCAGGCTTCAGGGCTTTCTTAGCCACGCGTGCCATAGTGAGCTCCTCCACCAACTGACCCCAGAGTTCTGAGCTCCCTGCTTAACTACCTGTCAGGACAATGGTGGGCCTTTATTGCTCAGCAAAGTCCTTCCTAGCCAATGGCAGCTAAGCAGTGGCTGAGACGTCACAAAGCCCTACCTCTGATGCCTTTGAGGACATGTAACCTATGCCAGATATGTTTTCAAGGCAGATATACTTTTTATCTATAAAATTAGTATTATTATTTCTGTGATGGAACACCATGACCAAAAGCAACCTGGGAAAACAGGGGGTGTATTTCAGCGTATACTTCTAGGTAACTGTCTGTCACTAAGGAAGACAGAACAAGAACTTAAACAGAGCAGCAACTTTGAAGCAGGAGTTGATGAAGTGAAGTGACCATGGAAGGTTACTGCTTACTGGATTGCTCCTCATGGCTTGCTCAGTTTGCTTTATTAAAAAAAAAATAGAATTCAGAATTACCAGACCAGTAGTGACCCCACCAGCAATGGGCCAGCCCCATACACAATGAACTCATTCTCCATCATTAATTAGTAATTAAAAAAATGCCCCACAGGTGTATCTACAGCCTGATCCTATGGAGGCATGCACTTAATTAAGGATCCTTACTCTCAGATGACTTTAGCAATGTCAAGTTTACATAAAACTATCCAGAACAATTGATCCCTTGTCAAGTTGTTACTCAAACATATCACCATTAAGCCACGACCTTTTCTTTATCATTTGTCCCACGAATCTCACATTAAAAACATAACTTTTAAAAGTCCCACAGTATTTAAAATTCAAATAAATTAAAAGTACAGTCTCTTTCAGATATCCAATCTCTTAAAAATTCAAAATCTTTTTTAATAAGTTCAAAATTTCTCAACTGTGTCCTCCTGTAAAAATCAAAATTGTTAAATACTCTCTTAGTTGAAGAAAAATGAACCAGGCATGGTCACAATCACATCAAAACAAAAGCACACTCCCAGCGGTGTAAATAATGCAAAGCCCAGTATCCGGAAGTCTCTCATGATCTTCTGTGCTTCTCCAAGGGTTGAGATCACTCCTGACTCTACCCTCTGTAGCATGCACAGCTTGTCTTCTAGACTCTTGCTAGCTTGACTCCTCTGCAGTTGCTGTTCTTGGTGATCTTCCTATGGTATTGGCATCTCCAATACACTTGGGCTGTTAAAGTCAAAAGGCTTGATGATCTTTGAGCCTGAACCACTCATGCAGAACCCTGGGAGTTCCTAGACATTGAGCCACCAACCAGGCAGCATACAGGAGCTCATCTGTGCCCAGCAACATATATATAGCAGAGGACTGTCTGGTCTGACCCTAGTGGAAGAGGATGCACTGAGTCCTTGAGAGACTTGAGGCCTTAAGGAAGGGGAAGGTCTTGTGGTGAGGGAGTATCCTCTCAGGGACAGGGAGAGGAAGAATGGGTTGAGGAACTGTGGGAGGGTGAACCAAAGAGGAAGGCAAAGGCTGGATTATAAATTAAGTAATTCATGGGTCAAAGGATCTCTTCTCCCACTTATATATAGCTCCCTTGCCTATATAGCTGGAGCCTTGAGACCCTCCCTAAGCACTCCCAGGCTGGTGGCTTAGACCCTGGGGGCTCTGGTTGGTTGGGATTGTTGCTTTCCTCATGGTGTCGCGAATCCTCTCAACTCCTTCAGCCTTCACTCTATCTTCTCCATTGGGAACTCCATGCTCAGTTTAATGGTTAGCTGTGAGCATCTGCCTCTGAGTATGTCAGACTCTTGCAGACCTCTAAGGAGACAGCTATATCAGGCTCCTGTCAGCATGTACATCCTGACATCCACATCAACCTCTACCTTTGGTGACTGCACATAGGATGGATATCTAGGTGGAATAGTCTGTAGACTGTCCCTCCTTCAGTTTCTGTCCTGCACTGTGTCTCCTTATTTGCACCCTTGAGTATTTTGTTACTCCTTCTAAGAAGGACTGAAGCCCCCACTACTTGGTAATCATTCTTCATGAGCTTTATGTGGTCTGTGAGTTGAATCTTGGGTATTTCAGGCTTCTGGGCTAAAATCCAATAATCAGTGAGTGAATACCATGTATGTTCTTTTGTGATTGGGTTACTTCACTCAGGATGATATTTTCTAGTTCCATCCATTTATATAAGAATTTACCGAATTCATTGTTTTTAATAGCTGAGTAATATTCCATTGTATAAATGTACCACCTTTTTTGTATCCATTCCTCTGTTGAAGGGCATCTGGGTTCTTTCCAGTTTCTGGCTATTATAAATAAAGCTGCTATGAACATAGTGGAGCATATGTCCTTGTTATGTGTTAGAGCATCTTCTGGATATATACCCAGGAGTGGTATAGCTGGGTCCTCAGGTAGTGATATGTCCAATTTTCTGAGGAACCGCCAGACTGATTTCCATAGTGGTTGCACCATCTTGCAATCCCACCAACAATGGAGGAGTGTTCCTCTTTCTCCACATCCTCGCCAGCATCTGCTATCACCTGAGTTTTTTATTTTAGCCATTCTGACTGGTGTGAAGTGGAATCTCAGGGTTGTTTTGATTTGCATTTCCCTGATGACCAAGGATGCTGAACATTTCTTTAGGTGCTTCTCGGCCATTCGCATTTCCTCAATTGAGAATTCTTTGTTTAGCTCGGTACCCCATTTTTTAATAGGGGTATTTGGTTGTCTAGAGTCTAATTTCTTGAGTTCTTTGTATATATTGGATATAAGGCCTCTATCAGATGTGGAATTGGTAAAGATCTTTTCTGAATCTGTTGGTTGCCGTTTTGTCCTATTGACAGTGTCCTTTGCCTTACAGAAGCTTTGCAATTTTATGAAGTCCCATTTGTCAATTCTTGATCTTAGAGCATAGGTCATTGGTGTTCGGTCTAGGAACATTTCCCCTGTGCCCAGGTATTCAAGGATTTTCCCCACCTTCTCTTCTATTAGTTTCAGTGTATCTGGTTTTATGTGAATGTCCTTTATCCACTTAGACTTGAGCTTTGTATAAGGAGATAAGAATGGATTGATTTGCATTCTTCTGCATGCTGTCCTACAGTTGAACCAGCACTTTTGTTAAAAATGCTGTCCTTTTTCCATGGGACAGTTTTAGCTCCTTTGTCAAAGATCAAGTGACCATAGGTGTGTGGGTTCATCTATTGATCTTCCTGCCTGTCTTTTTACCAATATCATGCAGTTTTTATTACTATTGCTCTGTAGTACAGCTTGAGCTCAGGGATGGTGATTCCCCCAGAAGTTCTTTTATTGTTGAGAATACTTTTTGATATCCTGGGTTTTTTGTTATTTCAAATAAATTTGCAAATTGTTCTTTCTCTCTCTGTGAAGAATTGAGTTGGAATTTTGATGGTGATTGCATTGAATCTGTAGATAACTTTTGGCAAGATGGCCTTTTTTACTATATTAATCCTGCCTATCCATGAGCATGGGGTACCTTTCCATCTTCTGAGATCTACTTTGCTTTCTTTCTTCAGAAACTTGAAGTTCTTGTCGTACAGATCTTTCACTTGCTTGGTTAGAGTCAAACCAAGGTATTTTATTTGTGACTATTGTGAAGGGTGTCATTTCCCTAATTTCTTTCTCAGCCTGTTTGTCCTTGGAGTAGAGGAAGGCTGCTGATTTGTTTGAGTTGATTTTATATCCATCAACTTTGCTGAAGCTGTTTATCAGGTTTAATAGTTTTCTGGTGGAAGTTTTGGGGTTACTTAAATATACTATCATATCATCTGAAAATAGTGAAATTTTGACTTCTTTCCTATTTGTATCCCTTTGACTTCCTTTTGTTGTCTAATTGCTCTGGCTAGGACTTCCAGTACTATACTGAATAGGTAGAGAGAGAGAGTGGGCAGCTTTGTCTAGTCCGTGATTGTTGCTTCAAGTTTCTCTCCATTTAGTTTGATGTTGGCTACTGGCTTGCTGTGTATTGCTTTTACTATGTTTAAATATGGGCCTTGAATTCCTGATTCTTCCAAGATGTTTACCATGAAGAGTTGTTGAATTTTGTCAAATGCTTTCTCAGCATCTAGTGAGATGATCATTTTTTTTTCCCTTTGAGTTTGTTTATATAGTGGATTGTATTGATGGATTTCCGAATATTAAAACCTACTTGATCACGATGGATGATTATTTTGATCTGTTTTTGGATTCAGTTTGCAAGAATTTTCTTGAGTACATTTACATCAATATTCATAAGGAAGATTGGTCTGAAGTTTTCGTTCTTTGTTGTGTCTTTCTGTGGTTTAGGTATGAACATAATTGTGGTTCATAGAATGAATTGGTTATTGTTCTTTCTGTTTCTATTTTGTGGAATAGGTTGAAGATAATTGGTATTATGTCTTCCTTGAAGGTCTGCACTAAAGCCATCTGGTCCTGGGCTTTTTCTTTTTGTGGTGGGGAGACTGTTAATGACTGCTGCTATTTCTGTAGGGCTTATGGAAGTATTTAGATGGTTTATCTGCCCCTGATTGAACTTTGGTATCTGGTATCTGTCTAGAAAACTGTCTATTTCATCAAGATTTTCCAGTTTTGTTGAGTATAGGCTTTTGTTGTAGGATCTGATGATTTTTTGAATATCTTCATTTTCTGTTGTTATGTCTCCCTTTCAGTTATTTTATTAATTTGGATATTGTCTCTGTGCCCTCTGGTTAGTCTGGCTAAGTGTTTATCTATCTTCTTGGTTTTCTCAAAGAACCAGCTCCTGGTTTTATTGATACTTTGTATAGTCCTTTTTGTTTCTGCTTGTTTGATTTCAGCCCTGAGTTTGATTATTTCCTGCAGTCTACTTCTCTTGGGTCTATTTGCTTCTTTTTGTTCTAGAGCTTTCATGTGTGCTGTCAAGATGTTAGTGTGTTCTCGCCGGGTGTTGGTGGCGCACGCCTTTAATCCCAGCACTTGGGAGGCAGAGGCAGGCGGATTTCTGAGTTCGAGGCCAGCCTGGTCCACAGAGTGAGTTCCAGGACAGCCAGGGCTACACAGAGAAACCCTGTCTCGAAAAACCAAAGGAAAAAAAAAAGATGTTAGTGTATTCTCTCTCCAGTTTCTTTTTGTAGGTACTTAGAACTATGAATTTTCCTGTTAGCGCTGCTTTCATTGTGTCCCACAAGTTTTGGTATGATGTGTCCTCATTTTCATTAAATTCTAAAAAGTATTTCATTTCTTTCTGTATTTCTTGCTTGACCAAGTCATCATTGAGTAGAGTATTGTTCAGTTTTCATGTGTATGTGGGCTTTCCATTGTTTTTGTCATTATTGAAGACCAGCCTTAGTCCATGGTGATCTGTTAGGATGCAAGGGATTATTTAATCTTTTTGTATCTTTGGAGGCCTATTTTGTGATCAATTATGTGGTCTATTTTGGAGAAGGTACCATGAGGTGCTGAGAAAAATTTATATTCTTTTGTTTTAGGATGAAATGTTCTATAGATATCTGTTAAATCCATTTGGTTCATAACTTCTGTTAATTTCTCTGTGTCTCTGTTTAGTTTCTGTTTCCATGATCTGTCCATTGCTGAGAGTGGGATGTTGAAGTCCCCCACTACTATTGTGTGAGGTGCAATGTGTGCTTTGAGCTTTAATAAAGTTTCATAAACATGACCCAGAATTTTGGTGCTTACAGGAAACTCACCTCAGTGACAAAGACAGGCAATACCTCAGAGTAAAAGGATAGAAAACAATTTTACAAGCAAATGGTACAAGTTGGAGTAGCCATTCTTATATCAAATAAAATCGACTTTCAACCAAAAGTAATCAAGAAAGATAAGGAAGGACACTTCATACTTATCAAAGAAAAAAATCTACCAAGATGAACTCTCAGTCCTAAACATCTATGCTCCAAATGTAAGGGCACCCACATTCATAAAAGAAACTTTACTAAAGCTCAAAGACACTCCTTATTTATAGGCTGAATATTAATGGTTTTAATTCTACATTAAAATGGCACAAACTAACATATTGGATTCAATAACAAGTAGATCTTTCTGTAGTATCAAAGAAACTCACCTCAGGGTAAAAGGAGAGGAACAAATCTTCCAAGCAAATGGATCCAAGAAGCAAGCAGGTCTAGCTATTTCAATATCAGAAAAATTAGACATCAACCCACAACTTTTCTGAAGAGATAAAGAAAGATATCACATGCTCATAAAAGTAAAAACCCACTAATCGTGATTTCAAATATCTATGTACAAAACACAAGAATATCTGGGTATATAAGACAATCACTAATATAGCTAAAATCATATATTAACCTCATATCATGATAGAAACTTCAATATTGCACTTGCCAAACAGCACTTCACTCATCCAGACAACACTTAGAGAAATTCTAGAGTGAATCAATGCTATAAATTAAATGGACTAGAAGACTTCTCTAGAATATTCCATTTAAACACTAAATAATACACTTCCTTCTGAGAAGCTAATGGAACTTACTCCAAAATTATTAGCATACTCATACACAAAGCAACTCTCAACCTATATAAGAAAATTGAAACAGCATATGATGTATGATCAACATGGATTAAAGTTGGATAATATAACAGAAAAAAATAGGAAGCATACAAAATTGTGGAAACTGAACAACTCACTATTGAATGAAAAAGGGGTCAAGATGGAAGCCTAAGAAGAAAAGTACTATAAGTATATTTTAATTGAAATTTTCAAAATTTGAAAAAGAAAATCATCAACTCTACTTTAAATTATATAATGTAAAATCACTGCTCTATCAAACTATCCAACTGATCATATCCCTAATTTGCTGTTCTAACAGTTTATGAGTACAGTGTTCCTGTCATCTTCAGAAGACAGTGGTAAACTCTAGTACTTCCTGACCTGTGGCTCTTATAAAATTTCTATTCATCTTTCCCCACAATTGTCCTTGACCCTTGAGGATTGGTAGGAAAGTACTGATGTCTCTTTTGTGGCATAGCTTTCTAATCACAATCTAGTCCCTTTTAGCAATATTCAGTTTTATACATTTGCTATCATCATCCAATGCAAAAAAAAAAAAAAACTTCAGTGATGGCATCTGAAAGATTTGCCTTGTATAGAGATCACAATTAGAGAGCAATTTAACATAAGCAATCACATGGGGTATTCTACTTCTATTCAATGCATCCACAGAGTCCTCACACCAACCATTCCTGAAAACATATGCAAATTTTTTACCTTGTTTGAATATAAAGGTTGTTCAGTGTCAGTTCAGTCTCTAAAACACAATCAGTGGTGCCTGAGGTTTTTGCTACTGGAATTTCTGGGTAAATAAACTCTGTTATTTCTCATTTGACTTGTCTCCATTTATTTTCACATGCATGCATTATTATGAATGTTACATCCTAGAAAAAGAAAGTTTATCCCTACCTCCAATAAATAGTGAACTTGTTCTAAACATATACATGTAAGAAAGATTCAGGGAAAGTGGTCTAATCAGAATATAAAAGTGGGTTAAATACCTTCTAACTAAGTAAACGCAGTCTGGTGCATAATCTAGAAAGAGAGTAATGTTTCAGTGAAAGAACTGGAGAGTCTTCACTCACTCCTGGGGTTTTCAGTTATAATAGCACTAAAGAATGGCTTATTAGGGTCTCTATCAAGCAATGATAATAGTAGTATTCTAAACGTTTTTATTTCTACCAACACATTATTTTCAAATCTACACTATTGTGTCTGTTTTGAGGTATGATACTATGTCATCTAGGTTGATTCTGAGTTTGTGATTATGCTATCTGAACATACCAACTGCTAAAATTATAGTGAGCACTCTTGTGTTAACTCAACTATGTAGTATTTCATCCAAAGATGGGCTAGAAAGCACTTTCATTGCCTATTACATATCCTGTGATATTATGTCCTGTGACATCATTTCGACCATAAATTATAGTCTCACATAACTGTGTTAACTTTCCTTAAGGGCCATTAAGGCAACTGTCTCATTGACATTTATACCCTGATAGATATAGATATAGAAACAAAAATTCAATAACTTAATACTTCTAGAAAAAATAAACTGTATATATAAAACATTAAGAATTTTGTCCTGTAATTCAATGAAAACATGGTTAAATATCAACTTGTTCTTTACTCATTAGACTTGAAATTTAATTGTCCACATCGATGAAAAAGATAATAATTCAAATAGATCACTTATTACAATAAACCTTAATATGTAGCACTTATTGAAAAATATAGGGTTATGATGACAAAAGTATTTTCCATTGATTTTGGCTATCTGATCAATTAAGAAAATTGAAAATCCTGAGAGAGGTCTTTCACTTATGCGTATTTATTTGAAATGTTTTTGCATACAAGGCAGTTAATGATGCATAAGAATTTTTTTTAATCATGTCCATGGCTAATAAGATTGTTCAGCTGGTAAAGGTGCTTTATGCATATCTGATTACTTGAGTTCCATGTTCAGAATGTTGACAAAACAATGGTTCATGCACATTGTTCTCTGATCTCCACACATGTGCCATGTGACATATGAGTCTCTGAACTCATACCATACAAATTTATGATGATATTATCATTAGTTGCATCATCACTATTATTATTATTATTATTATTATTATTATTTAATTTTAAAAGTATTAAGCATGGTAAAAAGACATTGACTACTATGTTGTTATTCTTGCTGTTTATTACCAGTGATTATTTTTAGAGCAGTTTAATTGTATTTTGTTCTTAGGGAATTGAGTGTACCAACATCTTTCTGCCAGACATATTAGTTAAAACTTAAGTATTCAATGCCATAGTAAATTGTACAGTTAATCTTCCTATAATAATTATAAACTCTCATTGTCTGAATTGTTAAGCATCTCCCTGGTATCAATTTGAAATTTTAAAAAGAATTGTAGATATATGTATACTGGTGTTCCTTTGGAAAGAGTAAGCTATATTCACTCTTGCTAGTTTGGGACATCATTAAAGTTAAATAACATTTTTAATCAATTTGATCAAAATAAGAAAATATAGTTTATTTTTATATACATATTAAAAATGTACCTGGCCTTTGCTGATTGGGAAAGATGCCCCAGAAAAAAATGCATTCTGTTTCCCCAAATATAGACATGAAGTCTTCATTTATTTTTCAGAATAAATGTTTAAATTTTAATAACATGAATTCTTATTAGCCGTGAACTTTCTGTGTTTAAAATAAAGCTTATCTATCTACAAATATGGACAATGCTAAATGTTCATTAACATTTATTTTTAATTTCATATTCATAGCAATATTTACTATATCATATACTGAGGTTTCAAAAACGGTTTCTGAAAGTTGTCAAAACATTCATACACATTTTTCCTAAATCTTATCTTTTTCATGTTAAGAAAATGCTTTATTTTCTAGTGCACAGTTGTTTCTAGGATAAGAAGTCCAGACTTACCCTTTGGATGGTTGCTAGATGTTCCTCAAAATTAAGGTATATAATTTGTTATAATAAAACAAAGAAGTCTTCCATAATTACCATATTGTACAGAACTTAAAACTTGAAATCTCAGAAATATGGCTCCATAAAAGAGCCTTGAACAGTGAAAGCACAAGTTAATGTGTAAAAATGGATAAAGGAATTCTCTCAAATATCACTATGCATAAAGGGCTATAGCCAATTAACATATGATAAGGAGAATTAGTCTTTTCCATAAATGAGTTACCAATTTGTTTATTAAATAACAAATGGTCAGTTCTAAAAAAACTAGACACACATACATACAACAAGAAACACACACACACACACACACACACACACACACACACACACACACATATATATATATATATATATATATACACACACAGACACACTGTGTGTGTGTGTGTGTGTGTGTGTGTGTGTAATAATGATTATAGAAAAAGGAAAGTATGATTTTTGAAAGGACTGGGAATACGTGTGTAGAGATGGAGGCAAGGAGTGCTATAACTATATTTTAACTGACTAGAAATATTTTAAATTTTAAGGTATAAGACAAAATCAGAAAGTTCATATTTCCATATGAACTTTATGAAAAAATTAGAGGAGTGAATAAAGTTAGGTAGATTTTTGTCCTATTTTTGATTGATATGTTGGTATAATATCTTAAAAGGTAAATGATTTCCCTTTTTTTCATTTTTGAAGCCCAGACTATGCAAATTAACCCTACAAATGTTTTCATAGTTGGAATAGAAATATATTACATATTCACACATAGTCTAACACATATTTGTATATAGTCCATAGAGGAAAGATAGTACATAATACAGTAAGGTTACATTGACATGAATATATTTTATCATGGATATATTTTATCATATCATAGAACAACAAAGAAAAACATCATTAGGGCTAAAATAGAAAAATGAGAAAAAGAACAATGATCTTAATCACATTTTCTATTTTTAACATATAATATGCCATTAAAGCATGTGAAAATAAAATAATGGATTTATAAAATATAAGAGAATAACAATAAAAAGCTATATTAAATATGATACTACTGATGTCATGGGAGGTAACTACATTGATTTACACATACTGTGTAAAATAACTACCCACCCATTGAAAGGGACTATTTTTCAAACTTCATAGCTATCAGAAAGAAACACTTAAAATATTTGTACTCCTAATGTCTTCTTTTAAACCTTTCCCATCCTTAATTAAATTTATGATGATAAGGACTCACAATTTATTGTAGCAGAAAAATTTGCTTTTATGCCTGAATGATCCCTTCTAATAATTATGCAAAATAGAACAACAAATTTGTCATATTCATTATTTTGTCTGTACCTTGAATACTCATGTTTGTTTGAAAGTTGGACACCTAGTATTAACTTAGATTTCATCCTGTTCCTTATAGCATACATAGACACCTGTATGTGCAAGTAGCACTTGTATGCTCATATTATGAGGCTATGCTACTCCAAAACTTGTGTTGTTAGCTTGTTTTTATTGACATATATTCATTCTATGGAGTCATGACTTTTACAAGGGTATTTTCATTCCAGCATTTCATGTGCATTTTCAGATTCACCCCTAGTATGTCTCTTTTTAAAATCATCTCCCTGATTATTTATGTAAACGTTGTCCTGTTTTCATGTTATATATTAATAGACATACATATAAGCTATATTGTGATTCTATAAAATGTAAGTGCCATAAATAAGAGAGAAATCATACTTTCTTTTTGATCCTGAGCTATTTTCTTGATATAATCCCCAATAGCATCCATTTTCTTGCAAGGAGAGCAATTTAGTTCCTTTTTTAAGGCTAAAACCACATTAAATATATACATCACAACTGGGTATTGTGAATAATGGTACAACGGATATGGATGTGGTGATGTTTAAACAAACATGTTTATCAAGATTATTAATGAGGCAAAGAAATGAATTTACAGATGAACATTGAAGTATATTAAAATAATTTTGATACATGTTTATTCCTTTTTTAAATTAGAAAATATGAAGTGTCCTTTTTATATTATTTGCAAGTAGATGCTTGACATTCTGTACCTACAAAATGAGTGCTCAATGTGTGAGATTATGTAGTAAGCACTGTATGAATGTTAACAACTTTAATTCTCAGAAGAATGCTATAACTCCCTACAACCTTTACAGATGAATAGTATGAAAACATAACTTTGTTTATGAATGATAATCCTCTTGAAAGTCAGAGCAAAGTTATTTTAGACTAGCTAATGTCCAAACCACTAAATTATTTGTTCCCTAAATCTATAGCCTGGGGAAAGCTTTGGGTCTGTGAAAATTAAACATGTCTTTCTCTGTTTCACTAACTGTAAAATCTGATAGCAAAAACTGTCAGATTAAGCTGAACACATTTCTGTTTGTACTTACAAATGGTGGTCATCACATTCACGAAACTGAAAAGAAATGCTAAGACCACTGGTTAACAGATATTTGTTTCTTATAAGAAGATATTTTTCACAGATTGTCTGCTATCAATTTTATGTAATATCAATGTATAAGTATAATATTGTTTGGGGTATACACAACACAAATATCTGTTTTTTTAAACTATGGCATAACAATAAACAGATAAGCAAGTATATGTATAATAGAATATAAAGTTGTTGGTGGATGCTCAAAGGAGTGGTATATCTAGGACATATAGGACTTCTACTGTTTTGTTTTGTTTTTTTGAACATGCACACTGACTTCCATAGTAACTACCCCAGTTTTCACCTACAAATGGGAATGAGTGTTCTATCTCTACAAGTATAACAGACACCAAACCCAGACATTATTTCGGATGCAAAGAAGTGCTTGCTCACAGGAGCCTGTTATAGTTGTCTCCTGAGAGGCTCCGTCAGAGCCTGACAAATATAGAGGTGGATGCTCATACCTAACAATTGGACTGAGAACTGGGTCCCCAATGGGGGAGTTAGAGAAAGGACTGAAAGAGATGAAGGGGTTTGCAACCCCATAAGAAGAACAACAATATCAACCAACCAGACCCCCCAGAACTCCCAGAGACTAAACCACCAACCAAGGAGGACACATGGAGGGACCCATGGCTCCAGCCACATATGTAACACATATGTAACAGCATTGTCTGGCATCAATGGGAGGAGAGGCCCTTGATGTGCCAGTGCAGGGGAATGCAAGGTCAGGAGGTGGGATGCGGTGGGTGGGTGGGGGAACACCCTCATAGAAGCAAGGGGAGTGATAGGGATGGGAGTTTTGAGGGGGAACTGGGAAAAGGGATAGCATTTGAAATGTAAATAAAGAAAATATCCAATAAAAAGAGATGACAACAACAACAAAAGAGTGTTCATTGTTATTTGCTTTGTTCTGACTTTAGTTATACTTAAAGGTATAAGGCAAAATCTTCATGTGATTTTAGCTTGTATTTCTATGATGGATAAGAATACAAATATATTTTACAGCCATTTTATGTTTTTTTGAAAGCTCTGTATGTAAATCTATGCCTAGTTGTTAAATGAGTTGTGTGTTTGCTTGCTTAGTATTCTGGTTTTTCATACTTTGCATATTCTAAATGTGAACCTTTTATCATATAAATAATGTACAGAATTTTTTTCTCATCCAATAGGCTTATCCTTCATTCAAGTGATAGTGTCCTTTTATGAAAACAAACAAAAATAACAACAACAACAACAAAAAAACCCCAGGTGATTTCTGTTTGATGCAGTCACAATGATCAATTTTTGCTTTTATTTTATGAATTACCAGACTCCTTTTTTATGAATTACCAGACTCCTAATAAGAAAGTTTTTTACTGGACCATAAGGTAAATGACAGTCTCTACATTTTCCTATAATGAATTCTTGGTATCAGGTCTCATATTGAGTTCCTTGATCCATTTGAAGTTGAGTTTTTTATACAGTGAGAAATAAGGTTAAACTTACTTTCTTTGACATGTAACCTAATCCAGTTTTCCAGCACTAGTGACTGAAGGTTTTCTTTTTTTTTTTTTTTTTAACTTCAATGTCTATTTTGCCTCTTTGCTGAAAATCACTTAGCTGTAGAATAATTAGCTTATATCTGCACCTTCAATCTATCTTAATTTGGGCTGTTTTTATTCCATGGGTATAGAGAATACATACTATTATTATTATGTTAAATGAACTTATCATTAAACCATTCCCTAAGCACATGTCTTTAGACCTATATGTAGGGCTTCTCTCAATTCTTATCAAAGAACTTCTTTTTGTAACAAATGGTGATTAATAAAGACACTTATAAGTGGCTAACATGTAGAGAATATGAGACTATGTAGTGCTCTGTTCTAAATGCAGCATCTACATCATACCAACTCTTGCCAAGACTAAGGGATCATGATGGATGAAGAAGTGGAGATATTGTAAGAGCTAGTATTAGTAAACTTCAGTGAAGCAGTATGTGCTAGTTATTATAAGGCCATTGAAACATGTACTATCAACATCTGTGATTATATGATATTACCTGCACAATGTCAAGCCTGACCAAATCCTAGTATGGATTGGGTAGGGGCATTATAAATTATCACCATTAATAGATGAGCTGGTGGATATTGATGACTGCTAAGAAATGAAAAGTAAATTTTCTTCAGGTGTACTACCCCTGAGAAACTGCAGCCCCTAAGAGGCTACTCATGCTTTTCAAGATGCAACAAATGGATTTCATGTGTTTAAAAATAAAAGACCACATGAAAGTCAGAGGAAACAGTGGTTGAATGGATGGGGTACAAATTGAAAATAATAAGAAATTGATTTTTTTAACCATGAATTTTTTAATAAAAATTTCAAACTCCTCTCTCTCTCTCTCTCTCTCTCTCTCTCTCTCTCTCTCTCTCTCTCTATCTATCTATCTATCTATAAATATACCTATATCTACACCTATATATAAATTGTAAGAGGAGAAAAATCAGTTGAAAAGATGCATATATATATATATATATATATGAATAACTACTACAACAACTGCTCTCACTAGGAATGCTAACTGGTAAGAAATGTAATTGGTCAAAATTCAAAAAGTTCAGTCTTTTAAGACAGAATATTCAACAAAACAGAATCATTTTAGGAAATATAATGTATAATGTTAAACAATTTCAATGACAAAATATCACATTCTTTTTTTTCAACATTGTTGCTACAGGATATTTCCATTATTCCACTATCTACAATTATAAATCAACCTCTTACTTTAGATTATGACTGATCTTTCAAAGTTCCAAAGCATATGAAACATGGACTCAAAATCTCTTTATTTTAGTTTCGGTTAAAGCACGGTAAACATTAATTATTTTTATTTTTCTCTGCTATTATTCTAAACCAATTTCTTTCTAGTGCTATTAAAGCAATTAGTGCTCATCTTCTTTCACTGATAGTTACATTGTAGGCCTCATTGAGATTGTTTCAAAGCTACATTGAATACAAACCTTTGTTTAGTGTCTTCATTTAAAATGAATGCTAATGCTAGTAAAATTACTCATTTTACCATTGTTCTTTCTGTATTATCACATAAATGAAAGGGGTTGTAAATGAGCAATAGAAACCTAATTTGGGGATGACCATTTAGATGACCTACATCTATAAAATGGCTATGTTACAAGGGTTTATTTTTTTTTGATCATTTTTGTTGGTTTAATTTTCTTTCTTTTTTTTTTTTTATTGGAAATTTTTTTTTACATTTCAGATGTTCTCTCCTTACCCCATTTCCCCCCTCCCTCCCAGGAACTCACTATCCCTTCCCCCATCCTCCTGCCTCCACGTTGATGTACCCCCACCCACCTTCCCCCGTACCTCACCTCCCCACCCTCGAAAATCCTCCCCCCCAAATGTCCAGCGTTCATGGGACCAAGGATCTCTTCTCCCACTTATATATAGCTCCCTTGCATATATAGCTGGAGCCATGGGTCCCTCCCTAAGCGCTCCCAGGCTGGTGGTTTAGACCCTGGGGGCTCTGGTTGGTTGGGATTGTTGCTTTCCTCATGGTGTCGCGAATGCTCTCAACTCCTTCAGCCTTCACTCTATCTTCTCCATTGGGAACCCCATGCTCAGTTTAATGGTTAGCTGTGAGCATCTGCCTCTGAGTATGTCAGACTCTTGCAGACTTCTAAGGAGACAGCTATATCAGGTTCCTGTCAGCATGTACATCCTGACATCCACATCAATCTCTACCTTTGGTGACTGCCCATAGGATGGATATCCAGGTGGAATGGTCTGTCTCTCCTTCAGTTTCTGTCCTGCACTGTGTCTCCATATTTGCACCCTTGAGTATTTTGTTACTCCTTCTAAGAAGGATTGAAGCCCCCACTACTTGGTCATCATTCTTCATGAGCTTTATGTGGTCTGTGAGTTGAATCTTGGGTATTTCAGGCTTCTGGGCTAAAATCCAATAATCAGTGAGTGAATACTATGTATGTTCTTTTGTGATTGGGTTACTTCACTCAGGATGATATTTTCTAGTTCCATCCATTTATATAAGAATTTATCAAATTCATTGTTTTTAATAGCTGAGTAATATTCCATTGTATAAATGTACCACCTTTTTTGTATCCATTCCTCTGTTGAAGGGCATCTGGGTTCTTTCCAGTTTCTGGCTATTATAAATAAATCTGCTATAAACATAGTGGAGCATATGTCCTTGTTATGTGTTAGAGCATCTTCTGGATATATACCCAGGAGTGGTATAGCTGGGTCCTCAGGTAGTGATATGTCCAATTTTCTGAGGAACCGCCAGACTGTTTTCCATAGTGTTTGCACCATCTTGCAATCCCACCAACAATGGAAGAGTGTTCCTCTTTCTCCACATCCTCGCCAGCATCTGCTATTGAAACAAAGTGGTAGTCTCATAAAGACAATTACTTTTATCCTACGTTGTTCCATTAGGACAGGGTTATACATAAGTCTCTGCTAAATTTCAGTTGAACATAAAGCTCTTTCACATTCTCATGTATACCTTATCTTAATGATCGTATATCAGCTAAAATAAGAAATGGCTTAGATATTTCAAGTCAGAATCTTAAAGTGCTTTTTTTGTAGAATTATATCCTAGTACATCAATTTTAACTCTACCATTGACAGAATCTAGTGTTTGTTAAAATATTGTCCAAGACAGGGTTTCTTGTATAGCTCGGGCTGTCCTGGAACTCACTCTGTAGCCTAGGCTGGCCTCAAACTCAGAAATCCACCTGCCTCTGCCTCCCAAGTGCTGGATTAAAGGCATGCGCCACCACTGTCCAACTTAAAATATTTTAATAATTTTTAAAGTAATTATAAAAAAATAATAAAATAAGTTATATATCAAATAATATCCTTTTGTTGAAATGTAGAAGCTGTATAGTTGGTTGTTCAATTACCACAATTTTCTGAAGACATGAGAGTTGATTAATTCCAAATTAAAACAATAACTAAGTAACAATAACACCTAGATATAACTGTCCCTTGTTCAACTGCAAAAGCATAAGCTGTATGTGGGGCAGCGAGCTGTGGAAAGTCAGGCGCCTGGTTGAAAGAACTTTCAGAACCCTGGCACCCTGACATATCTGCTGGGACGGAAGGTGTTCGAGTTCTTTCCAGGCCTGGCTGCCCCCGCTTCAGCCCTCCACATTCCCTCCCACAGAGAGGTTCGTGGCCACCGGTCAGGTAGGAATAGCACCATCATGCAGATGAGGCATTCCCAAGCCCTCAGTCCAAGCCAATAAGGGATTACCTGCTGCCCACCTGGCCCTGACCTTAACCCACCTCAAACTGTATATATTTGGGGACTGATACAAGTAAAGGCACACACAAGATCCATCCTGGTGTCTGAGAACTTCTGTTGCGGGTTTCCTCGCTCTTCGCAGGCCAGTTGGTGTCTCACTGAGGCCCCTCAAAGAGCAGAGATATAACACTTTGGAGCTGTAACACTTCCCTCTCTCTGCTGCCACCACAGGTGCAGAGGCGCGGCAGGCAGCAGCTGGACTTCCCCTGCCAGCACTCTATCTCTCCAGACCGCTCGTGGGAGAGGCAGCCGCCATTCACAACCCGCCTTCGGAGACCCTCGTGGGACCCGGCCTGGAGCTGGCCCGACAGATGTAAGCTTAGCTAGGTGGGATTTTGTCCTGAGATCATCTCTCCATTAATTTCTTTATCTCCTTGAACACATAATACTTGACATTTTGTATTTTTCCTTTCTCAGCTTGCTTCTTTTCATTAAAATGACCTTCATAAGAGTGAACTTTACTAATCACACATCAAAATCTTTATCAGGCTTTTTTGAGGCTTCCTTTGTCAAAGCAATTAATCTAAGTCTATTCTCCTTATCCTCGGGGAGACTCTTCAGATAACAGCAAAAAGCATCCATAGTCACCAAGATATCTTAAAACCAGTCCCTAACATTCTTCTCAACTGAAACCTCTTGAGCTATGTCTAAATAATTCAAATAATACTAAACACCAATGTCTCTCATATTCTTACTAGAATGGTTCATTAAGCCCCACATAAAACATTCCATTGCTTCCCAAAATCAAAGTCCCAAAATACACACTCCTCCAAACAAAAACATGATCAAGTCTATCACAGTAAAACCCCAGTCTCTGGGACCAACTTCTATTTTAGGGATTCACTGTTGTGAAAAGACACCATGACCAAGGCAACTATGATAAAGCACAACAATTGGAATTGGCTTACAGGTTCAGAGGTTCAGTCCATTATTTTCACAACAGGAAGCATGGCAGCATTGAGACAGACATGGTTCTACATCTTGTTCTGAAAGCTAAGAGAAGACAGTATTTTCCAGGCAGCTAGGAAGAGTGTCACAATGCCCACCCCCAAAATGACACACTTCCTCCAACAAGGCCATGCCATGCCACATCAGTAAAAATCTGAGCCAAGGATATTCAGAACACTATAATGACATTTTTTTGGCATCACAAACTTTAATGATAAACTGACAAATTAGCAACATAAGTACAGCATGATCACAAAATTTCTTTTAGAAATAACATTTGCAAAGAGACTTGTACAATAAAAATTGTGTTCATTCTTTGTATAACATGCATAATTATTTTGTGAATAAATAGTTCTCACAGTTTAAAGCTGACTCCTACAGGGATCAAAATTTAAGGAAGGAAAAGGGTAAAATTAATTAATACTGATGTTAGATATGTATAAAGATATTTAAAGTATACATCTAGTCTATATACTACATATATACTTAAAGAGGATGTAATTATATTTGACATCATATTTTTATTTTTGAGATAAACTATTTGAAATGTCACTGTTTATTATTGGATTCATTAACTGATTGGATTACTAATATCTTATTTTGTATTTTATGCTTATGCTCATAAATAAATATTTATTTATTCCTTTACAATTCTTAAAATAACATGAAATTATGAGACTTTTCTCTAATATTATTACCATATTAAAAGTAGTATTTTATCTCTTGTGCCTTTTTTTTTTTTTTTTTAATGGTAACATTTCCTGTCTTTGATTTTTCTTCTTTTACTTATTTATTTTGGATACTTAATTTATTTACATTTCAAATGTTATCCCTTTTCCCAGTCCCCTCCCAAAACCCCTTATCCAATCCCCCCTCTGCTGCTTCTATGAGGGTATTCCCCTCATCCCTCCCACACTCCTGCATCCCCACCTGCGAATTCCCCTACAATGGGGCATTGAGCCTTCACAGGATGAAGGATCTCCCCTCCCATTGATTCCCTACACGGCCATCCTCTGCTACATATGCACCTGGAATCATGGGTCTTTCCATGTGTACTCATGGGTTAGTGGTTTACTTGCTGGGAGCTGCCTGGATGGTTGATATTATTGTTCTTCCAATGGGGTTGCAAACCCCTTCAGCTACTTTAGTCCTTTCTCTAAATCCTCAATTTCAGACCCTACTGGGGACCCAATGCTCAGTCCAGTGGTTGGCAGCAAGCTATCACCTCTATATTTGTCAGGCTCTGGCAGAGCCTCTCAGGAGACAGCTATATCAGGCTCCTGTCATAAACTTCTTGGCAAGCACAATAGTGTCTGGATTTAATGACTGAATATGGGATGGATTCCCAGGTGGACAATCTTCGGATAGCCTTTCCTTCAGTCTATGCTCCACACTTTGTCTAGGTATTTGATCCCATGAATATTTTGTTCCCCTTTTAGGAAGGACATACGTACCCACATTTTGGTCTTCCTTCTTCTGAGGTTCATGTGGCTTTTG